>JAOBYG010095877.1:0-11289 GCA_025403545.1 Epizoanthus stellaris
TAGCGAGTATGTCAGTTGGCCGTTTGTTCCCTCATCAATATCGCTTGCCAATACCTGGATATGAGATATGGAAAAATACGTCAAAACCTGCTCTATCAGGCTGCTTTCAATCTCAAGACATGGTGCCGCCCCTTATCACTGGCTGTCTCTTTACCGACTCTGCGGAACTCACTTCCAATTGAAATTAAGAACTCCAGGTCCCTAGATATCTTTAAACGCCAGCTTTTTACCAAGACATTTCCTTTTAACTGTTTTCAACAATTTTAGCATTTAAATTTTCAGTCATAATATCCAAGGTTTTTTTTATCTATATAACAATAACTACATTTTAGTTTTGGCAGTTTTAATCAGTACTTCTAGGAGCATTTTATAATTTTCTAAAGCGCTATGAACGCTAAGAATAGCGCTATACAAATTTATTATTATTATTATTATTATTATTATTTTTTTTAAATTATTATTATTATTATTATTATTTTTATTATTATTATTATTCTTATTATTATTATTATAATTATTATTATAATTATTATTATTACTTATAGCCGTACTACAGCGACCGCTAAAGCTGGTAATATCTTCGTTCTTAGATTTTGCCTTTTAATTTAGAAGATGATTCAGGTGTAAAAATAATGGAAATTTGCTTCAGGGGATGTGGGTGCCTTGAATTTTCCCCGCCCATCTAAATTTGGGTCTCTAGAGAAACCACCAGTTATGTCGTGTTCCCTAAGAAAAAAGTGCTTAGATTAGTGAAGACATGTGAGTGAGAAATCGTGCGGTGTATTTGAGATATTTTAACATGACTTGAATCATAAACACTTACTTGCAGTATTGCCTAAAATGAGAAGATATTAAAAACCTCAATCATCATCTTTTACCCTGAATATCTTAGAGTACCCACTCACCCTGTCACCCACTCAGTCATTCACCCACTCACTCACTCACTCGCTCACTCACTCACTCACTCACTCACTCACTCTCTCACTCACTCACTCTCTCACTCGCCCATTCACCCATTCGCCCATTCACGTATTCGCCCATTCGCCCATTCACTCACTCTGTCACCCACCCCCACATCGTTACTAAAAATACTCCCGGAAAACCTACCGTTTTGACTGATGTACCGGGAGCAGAATTCTCCTTGATTGTAGCACGATATGAAGACGGACTAAACACTGGCGAATTATCATTGACATCCAAGACGATTACATCAAGTCTGCCTTTGGACGAGAGAGGAGGTTGGCCTCTGTCCGTCACTGAAAGCTCAAGTTTATAAGATTTCCTGCAAACAGTAGTCGTGAAATCAATGTTAATATGTATTAATAAGGTTTTAAATAAATATAGTCAAAGAAAGTCTTAATCTCCATAGTTCAGGAGACTATGGGATCTGCCATACTCTTTGGGTCAATAACGGTTCTTGGCAATAAAATTGGTAGTTAAGATGGCTCAGTAGTTTGGAATAAGTAAACGTACACTCTACTTCAACCTTTCACCAATTCTTTAGTTTTTATGAGATTTCCCCTAATAAAAAGTGTTATTAACTGGAATAATCACATTTACTGATTTATTATTTTACGATGGATGCAACTTTACCTAATGTTCCGTATGATGACGTCATTTCTATGTCACAAATGTAATAAACTTTAAATATCTTTCGACTTTCCGTTATGATCCTACCTGAAAACTTCAGAACTGAAAAACAAACTAGATGTCTTTCACTCTGCCAAACTATTTAAAAAAACCTCCCATTTTGAAAAGAAAATGCGAGCATTGTTTTTGCAGCGTTTGTTAGTGTATGAGTGCAACCCAGTGAATGTGCGAAAACCGTGCAGGCAAAACTCTCATGGATCAGAAAAACTATTTTTCAATAACGGAATAAAAGCTGGTCTAAATTTGACAGTAAGCGTGTTGACGGTTTGATAGCTATTGAATTTATTATTAGGTGCTTCATCTTGGCAAGCGTGTGTGAGAAATCTTGACCGGCTCCAAGCACGACATTAAGACTTCAATATCTCAAACGTCTTTTGCGCAATCACTCTCAGCTTTGGCATATTGTTTTGTATTATCCAGTTATAGTTTGATCGTTTTTGGAAAGTTTTGTTTGCAGAGTTTTTGAACAGCTACTCAGGCACGGTTGGTCACTGTTTGCAATTGTAAAACAATGCTCGAATTTTATTTTCGAAATTGTTAAATATCTGGAAATAGTTTATAGACATCTAGCTTGTTTTTCAGATCTAAAGTTTTCAGGTGTGGTCATAAGGGAAAATTAACAGATATTTACAATTTATTGCCCTTTGTGACGTAGAAATGACGTCATCATACGGGACATTCAGTAAAATTGTATCCATCATTAAATAAAAAATCTGTAAATTTAATTATTCCAGTTAATAAAACTTTTTATTTGGGGGAATAAAGAATTGGTGAAAGGTTGAAGCAGAGTGTCTGTTTACTTATTCCAAACTACTGAGCCACCTTAAGTGACTAAGACGTCACAACTCTCAATACATGGAGAAAAGCACTAACAACAATTCAATCGAGAGATCTTGATGAGTACCATAAACCCTTTAAAGTACATGTCTTACGAAAGAAGGAAGGTCCTTGCGGCTGTTCTAAAAATATCGACTAATCAGTGAGCTTCAAGTTAATTGGAACGTCTACGTTGGTTGAGTTCTCGAGGGACGGTGAAACCAGACACCAGAACGTCGGTTATAAATGGATCTCGAGCTGTTTCAGCGTTATATCGTGAGAAAAGTACTTTAAGTCCTGATAGTGCAATTCAAAATTGAGTGAGATGTCACAACTTTTCAGCACATGAGCAAAAAGCGTAACGATTCAACCATTCATTGATGAGTACTATTAAAAAGCTTAATGTAAAGTCATAGTTTCAACTTATGGACAAAGCCATTCAAATTTAAGATTTTGATGATCTTCAGTATCATAGTTTGCTAGGAAGCCGAAATCCTGAGATTGCTTTCTGAGGACGAAAGTATTAAAGTACTTTTCTCACGATTAAAGGTCGAGACCAGGGCCGACACGGCTCGAGATCTATTTATAACCGCCGTTCCTGTGTCTGGCTTCACCGCCCCACGCGAATGCAACCAATGCCAGACGTTCCAATTAACTTGAAGTTCACTGATTGGTCGATATTTTTAGAACATTCCTAAGGTCCCTCTTCTTATAGGGAGACAGGAACTTTAAGATTAGACAAAATTCTATGTAAAAATGACATGATTGAACAGAAAATAACAGTGACGTAATATATTTACCTACTATCACTGAACACAGAAAGTGATACAAAAGTATCTGGTACATGAATAAACTGACTTGAACTTACTTCGTTTCGTAGTCTAGCTGTTTCACCAGAGTTACCACTCCTGTGCTATGGTCCAGAGAGAACATGTTGTTCTCATTTCCTTTGACAATTGAATAGCGAAGGTCTGCGTTGACACCTATAAACATTCAGACGGAGAAGGTTGGTTACAAAATGCTGGTTTTAGTCATAAGGTGTGTGTGTCTGTCTGTCTATCTTTTTGTGTATGTTTCCGACTGTCTTATGGTGTGGTGATGGTGTATACCGTTCAGTTTGTTGTTGTTGTTGTTGTTGTGGTGGTGGTGGTGGTGGTGGTGGTAACTGACTACTAATTTAGTCTTAATTCTTTCATTTGTTTATTTAATGTCAATAGGACAACTTGTAAAACATCTTGATTGAAAAAGAGACTTTAATGAAAATAGTAACAAGAAAGTTAAAAAATATAGTTTAGAAGATACAAACTCACCTTTATCTTCATATTTGGCAGCGACCTTTGTAACGCTCTTTGACACGGCAGTGTTCTCCGGAATAGCTACAGTAAATGGCGTCGTAGTAAACTGAGGTCTGTTATCATTCACATCGTTTATTGTGATGTCCACCCGGGCAGTAGCTGAGTTTGGCTTTGTGGGGTGGCTGTCCTGTGCTTTTACGATTAGCATATAAGAATCTTTGGTTTCGCGGTTAAAGGTCACTCCCGCCTTAGTAGTAATATCTCCGTTGTTGTTAATTTCAAAGAAGCTTGTGTCACCGTTCTCAAAAGAGTATTTCAGTGCTGCGTTTGTTCCATAATCCGCATCTAAACATGAAGCAAGAAATATGTGAAGTTATATGGGGTATGTCAAGGAGAGGTAGGAGGAAATAAATTAAAACAATGAGTCAATAGAAGTGCCACATAACATCTCGAATCTCTTTACAAATCTTTCCACTATATTTATAAGCCACACTTATCTGATACCACGTATCTAACGTACCATTCTACAATTTGGAAAGTAAGAATGCAGCCAGAGAGATATACAGCAGACACATGAATGAAAGAATGAATGAACGGACGAGTGGATGGATGGATGGATGGATAAAGGGATATATTAATGGATAAATGGATGGATAAATGGATGGGAGGATGGATAGATGGGTGGATGGATAGATGGGTGGATGGATAGATGGGTGGATAGGTAGGTGGATGGATGGGTGGATGGGTAGACTCTGGGTGGATAGGTGGGTGGGTGGATGGATCAACGGATCGGCAGATGGACAGAATGGACGCACGACCCGACTAACAGACCGACGGACCAATGGATTGATTAATGGATGCTTGGCAAAGGTGGAGGGACTTGGTAACAGGAGAAGGCATAATGAAGGGAACGGGCTTGGTGTACACCTCGAATGGTATATTTAACAATTATTCTCTAAAATCGAGGTAAATAGTGGCAGAATATTTACCGAGATGCGACGCATCGAGGAAATATTCTAAAAGCCACTATTCACCGAGATTGAAGAGAATAATTGTTTTAGTATATACCAACGAAGTGACCTCCGAAAATTGGCCACAAAAATATATTTTTTCTCGATCTGTTGGTGTTCAGCTGAAGCGTAACAGAATTCAGGCGCGACCACAAACCTGGTTCAGTGGTCTATTTTAGGTTCAAAGAACATGCGCAAGCACTCGAAGTACTTCCAGTTCAGACAGAAAAGCCATTCGTGACGTACACACATCTTCTAAAGCTTTTCAAGTTTTTCTACTACAGTATGAGACAATGGTTGATTAAACAATATGATTAAACAACTTTGTGCCGAGCAAACGGATAATGGTGAACAAAAAACAACATGGAATGTTTACTGGAAGTGAAACTAAAGGAGCAATTCCTGACATTCAATTCAACACGAGGGCCACCGGCCATGTGCATTGGGGTTTTTCAATTGAAATTTGCCTTTTGGAATAGCGGGCTGTGCTTTCGTGAATTACAAATGGAAAGAGAAGACTGGAGATTTGAACTAAAGACCAGTAATTATGGAAACAGTCTACTGTGCGACTTTTTTCTCTATTCAAATGCAGTTCATCGGCAGCGTCGTAGAGGTAAGCTTTGCTTTGCTTCTGGCAGAAACGTGCCAGCTTAATTTCATTTCATTTTAATTTTATTTGCAAATTAATCTGCCAAACGAGTTAGCTTTTTAGGCTCTTTTAGGAAACCAGCTCACAGTAGCTGCATCTGCACTGTAAACAACCGGTTTCAGTTGTAAAACAGTAGTCAGTAGATGTATCGTGAATGCTCCCAAGTATTTTCTTTACCTTGAAAACTATGAGACCAAAATCCATTGCTTTTATGTACCTTCTGTAGTTGTAACTGTAACTTCTCTGGTATTTTCTTGAATTTTAAACGTTCAAATTCGGAAGCCCTGTCAGTTTTGCACGAGATGCATTATCCACTTCCTAGGAGGCGGATAACGTTCATTAGTATATACCAAACCAGCGAATAGTGCTTATCGCGCGTTTCGATTGGTTAATCAACCTGCGAATATCCAGCGCTATTCATTTCCGGGTATTCATGCAATAAACGAGACAAAATGGCATCCCGTTTCGTGGCCATATCGCAAGCTGACATTAAAATTAAAATTGGAAATATTTTGTTTTGACAATGGATATTCACTGGTTTGGTATATACTAAAATAATTATTCCCCTCAGGGTCGGTTCCTAGCGTTGGATATTTACCTCCCTCCACTTCGGGGAATAATTGTTAAATAGCCCATAGCCCGAGATAGCGAACCAATCAGATTGCTTGAAATGCCAAGGTCACGGCGTTGGTAAATACTAAATATAATTAATTATATATAATTACTACTGAAGCGTTTAGCACTTTAATGCACAAGGTGTAATAGCAATTGGCATGATGCATACAAGAGCATCTATAAATCTGAAGACCCATTCTATAGTGTTCTCGTTTCTGTTTTGCAACTAACTAGAGAGAGTATGATAAGCAAGAAGACAATAGCTATTTACCTCTGGCAGTAACTTGAATTACACTACTTCCGCTGGACACGTCTTCATTGATACCGGTCCGGTAAGATGTAGGTGAGAAGATGGGGCTGTTATCGTTCTCGTCCAACACAGCAACACTAACTCGTGTGGAGACCTGCAGGGCAGGTTTCCCACAATCCTTCACGGTGACCACAGCAAAGTAACTTGCCTTCACCTCTCTGTCAATCTTCTTGAGAGTGGTTACCTCCCCGCTGTTACTTATAGTAAACACACTCTGAACATCGGAAGTTGTGATTGTATAAACCAAGGCACAGTTGACACTCGTATCCGGGTCTGTAGCGGACAGGCTTCCCAGAGACGTACCTGTATTGGAATTCTCGTGCACTTGCATGTTATAATTGCCGCTATTCCCGCAACTTTTCACAAACACTGGGGACTCATTAACGTCCTCAACTGTTATAATCAAGGTCGTAGCATCTTTCCTAATTTGATATCCGTTATCAGCGACTTGGATAGTTAATGTGTAGGAGTTCTTGGTTTCATAGTTCAGGGAGATATTAGCGTAGACTTCTCCCTGGTTATTGATAGTAAAATGGTTTTTATAGTTCCCGGATGTAATTGTGTAATTCAATTTTGCATTGCTACCAGCGTCTTTATCTGTTGCATTTACAGCGATGACTAGAGTTTTCGTGGGGTTCTTTTCCTTTATTTTGGCCGTGTATGTAGCCTGAGGAAACTTGGGACCATTGTCGTTCTTGTCATTTACCAGAACTGTAACCCATGTTCGTCCCTTGTGACACTTGTTATTTCTGTTGTTTACAAGTACTGTCAATCGGTATGAAGCCTTTGTTTCTCTGTCGAATGTTCGTATAGTCCTGATATCCCCGTTGTTAGGGTCGATAGCAAACGATGCTGGGTCATTTCCCGCGACGATTGAGTATTCCAAACTAAGAGTAGTGAAAAAGGCATCAATTGAGATTAAAAGAAGAAAGTAGTTATGAAGACGGATTATATCTTCATATCTTTTGTTGTGGTACTGAATTCGACAACAGCAACAGCAACAACAACAACTATAACAACTATAATAACAACAACAATACCAATAACAACAACAAAGGTCAAAACTATCAGAAAAACAACAAAAGCAATCATCGGTTAAAAAATGAATAAATGAACAAGTTTATTTTGACAGGGTGGCCCATTCATCTCGACGGCTGGTATCCAGATGGGCCCTGTGTCTATAAGGCAAACGACAAACTACGTACGGCTAACGGCCTACACAAAATGGTACCAAGCAGCTAAATAAACAACAACAACAACAACAACAACAGAAATAATAATACAGTGTTAATGAACATGTAGTTTACATAATATAACTTGTCGCAGGTTAGGATAGTTTGTATAATTTTGTTTAAGAAATAAACTTCTTTCTAGCGTGTTAGAAGGGTGGCGCCAAGGCAGATAAGTATCCAGTCACAGTCATATTTACTTCTTAGTTTGTCCAGGTATGTCCTTGACTCTGGGCTCTACTACAATTTGAAAAAGAGCCAACAATTGACAAAAGACTTACACATAATTGTTCTCCAAATTGTTTTGGTAAGAGTTTGGTATGTACATAGGGTCAGGAAAATGGGCTACTTGGTTGCTCTTGGATGTGTAGGTACGAAGCCAAAATATTAAAAATATTATATGGCTCTTTATCATAGAGTTAAATTATATTGTATTTGAGAACGAAGGTACGAATGCCAGAGAGAATTGCAAATCAATAATTTGTTGTCCTAAAGAAACATCTGTCACTTCTCACCTGTACTTGTTACTGAGAGGGGAGACGACATTGAGAATGAACCCGGGCGACGCGTTCTCGTCCACTTTCACAAGATAATTCTCGTGTTTAAACAGCGAATCCCACATGGACAATCTGAACGTGTTGACGTCTTGTTGGCCTTGCACAGCTACAAATACCAGCTGAAAGGCAGAGAATACAAATTAGCTATAAGGTTAGTATCACTAAATTTAAAGCTACCGCTGATGAGAAAGAAAAACTCATTGGCGGGATCAGGTTCAACGCACAAAATTCCACGTTTGATACTGGCCTATGATCTTCATCGTGAAAAACCTTACTGATCAGAAAAAACGAAGGGCTAAATTCAGAAGCTGAATGCAAGTTTAAATAGGGCTGGAATTCCTATACTTCAAAACGTCTTTTTGTACACGGACAAAACGTAAAGTGTTACAAGTATTCAATTAAAAAGCTTGTAATGAATGCATCACCCGAGAAATTAATTCTCGCTGCCGGGTGGAACCAAAGAAAAGTGAAAACAAAACATGTTAAAGAAAAAGTCAAACTGCTGCGATCAAACAGCGCGACCACATGGCAGGTGCTCGCCCGACCGTGTTTAGGCATGTGCCACTGCAGATGCCTCGGTAGCTCAGTGGTTAGAACACCTGTCACGTGATCGGGATGTCGTGGGTTCAATTCCTGCTTGGGTTTTTGGTTGGCTTATTGCATATGTTGCTCTTTCACTAATAATATAAATTATATAATATAAACGTTATTTTTGCAATTGTACATTTAAAAATTCAATGGACACATAGGTTGAAGAGAGGCGATGAAAGATGTTGTAGGTCATTAGGATGATCTTCAGATCAATTCTTGATTCTACTGGAAGCCAGTGTAGATCCTCGGTATTGGTGTTAAATGATTAGAACACATTGCTCCAGTAATTACACGTGCAGCTGCATTTTGTATACGTTGGAGCTTATCTTTTTCACATATTTTAGCAGTCCAAACATTAAACACGAAGACGCGCTATAGAAGACGAGGTACATAAGGTACACCTCAATCAGTTGTCAATCAACCACCGAGGTGTACGGGGCTCTGCCTTCAAACTCCAAATTTGAAATTCAAATTGCAGAACAGTAGCGAAGACAAGCAAATGTTTCAGTACTCTCCTGCTACAATACTAAAGTTCTCAACTAAAATAAATACGCGAGAGAAACGTAAACAGAGGGAAGCTAATATATCTTAGGTAATTACTTCCAAAAGAGTTTTGTAACTGTTTAATTTCACTTGAGTGTTTAGTTTCAAGTTTAAATTTCGAGCGATAGAATAGCCCAATTTATACTAGAGACGAATTATTCTTCTAGACGAATTGTCCGTCTGACGGTGAATTCGTCTTGATATAAATACTGAAGACGAATTTGGACGAACAATTCGTCTAAATTTTGAAATACATCCCAAGAAATCTCGCGACCAAATAGAAACCAGTCTTCCTCAATTTTAAGTCGAGGTCACTGAATTCGTCTTCTGATCCGTCCAGATATAGATTTAGAGACGTGTTATCCGTCGGAGACGAATTATCCGTCTGCTAGCACGTCTTCAAGACGTGCTGACAGACGAATCATGCGAAGACGAATTTGGGTCTATAATTCGACTGAACACCGAATTTACATATAGACAAGTTATCCCGGTCTGAGACGGATAATTCGTCTCAGACGGATAATTCGTCCCTAGTATAAATTGGGATAATATGTCAGGACGCACTCAAGCAGAGCATCACATGTTGAGGAACTGTGACAGAGATGTTTTCTCCACAAACGCTGACTGACAACTGAAGGTGTCGAAATGCCTGGCGAAGGCCCTCTTATAGCACGTCTTCGTGCACAAGTGTTTGAGGTTATCTTAAATAAACGCCCCTCTCGAATAAACGCCCCCCCCCCAAAAAAAACAACAACAACGAATAAACGCCCCCGGCGTTTATTCGAGGGGAGGCGTTTATTTGAGAGGGGGTTAAATTGAAGAAAAAATTGAAACAAACTGCCGGGGATGAATTGCTAAGGTCATTTATTCATGTGAGAACCATAACCACAAGATTCAAAATCACAGACGCGACTTTCAAAAATTTGAATTAAATCTTCAACCGCCTGCTGTAATTGTCTGAAGTCGTTTCTTGTAATTGTCTGAGGTCGTCTGGAGCGGAAAAATCAGAACTCATAAATACTGTTATTTTAAAACATTGATCTGTTGCTACATTTTAGCGACACAATTAAAGCAAATTTCTACATAATGTGTGCACAAATTCATTTGTTACAGCTATTGAAAAAACACCCATTTAATAAACGCCCCCTCCCAAATAAATGCCCCTCTCATGCAAATAGATGCCCCCCAAAACCCTCAAAATGGGAATAAATGCCCCCGGTGCTTATTCGAGAAAATATGGTATATGCTTAGATGATTGGCTCAGTGGAATGGTCTCTGAATGGATTAGCGTTGGTGGCTCGTTTCAGCTTTGGCAATTCTGCTCCACTCAAAGCCTGAAGCACCTCCAGGTTGGCAGTCTGAGATATTAGCGACTGACCTAACCAAGAATGCACACACACATGCACAGTTTTTCTTCAAACGGAGACATTTTTTTTACTTTCTATCAGACAGTAAATCTCTCATGTTAAGTTTTCTATGTATTTCATTTACAATGTGACAGGCATCAAGCTCGAGAGGCTGAACCTAAGGACTACGAATTGAAAGATTATCAACCCAAGAAAAGAAAATTGCACAATTCGACCTACCACCGCATTGGAAATGCCACAGATGGGGTATGTGTCTTTGTACTATTATATTGAATTTATTGGATTTAATTTAACTCACTAAGAGTTGTTTCGAGTTTACAATTTACATTAATATTGATTATCTTTGTTATAATAAATCTGTTATGTTATAATTTATTAAAGCATGGGGGGTCCATATTTCAACTTCATTGCCAGATAATTTTCATTGCAGTTCATTCCCACAGCCAATTAAGTCAGTGCCTCATTTTTAAAGTATATTTGCTGACCCGACAATGAACAATGAGGTTTGGGAGCATGCTTCCCTGGAAAATTATAAATTTAAGGTCTTTGAAATAGCATTTCCAACATTCTAGGAGTATATGCTATATGCAATGTTAAAATATTAGCTGTTTGGAAATAATGAAAAATATTGTACACCCCCCCCCCCCCCTTCAGAGT
>JAOBYG010095988.1:0-11289 GCA_025403545.1 Epizoanthus stellaris
GATAGTGTCGCCCTATCCTGGCAGACGGTGATCGGTGTCCAGGTCGGTGTGGTGTTCATCCTGCTGACCCAACGCTGGCTCGAGAGTCGTGACGATGTCAGCATCGCCAATCTCAGTGGCGCCGACGCCCGTCAGATGATTCTGATCGTCATCGTCATGACCGTGCACTCCTTTGCCGAAGGCGTTGCCGTCGGCGCTGCATTCGGCGGCGGCATGACCTTGGCGACCGTGATCACAGCAGCGATCGCGGTGCACAATATGCCCGAAGGTCTGGCGATTAGCGCCGTGCTCAGGCCGCGCGGCAAGTCGGTGCTGGCCTGCGCGGGCTGGAGCATCTTCTCGTCGCTACCGCAACCGCTCATGGCAGTGCCGGCCTTTCTCTTCGTCGACGCTTTCCGTCCAGCCTTGCCATACGGTATCGGCTTTGCCGCTGGCGCCATGGTCTTCATGGTGATCGTCGAATTGTTACCCGAAGCCTATGATCAGGCACCGCGTCGGGCGGTCGGGCTGCTGGCGAGCGTGACACTGATCGCTATGTTGCTCTTTCAGCGCTATCTTTAGAAAGAGCGTGTCTGAAGCGAGGACGCCTAACCAGAATTAGGCACCCGCGCGCGCATGCTGCTGATGAAGCTCCTCGCGCAGCACCTTACGGAGCGCGGCAACGGTGAGAGGCTTGTCTTCGACCGAAGTGCCTTGCGCGTCTGCGACTAGTGCGCGAAGGGCTGCATTGATCATTGTCTGGTACCCAATCCCCTGGGCCTCAGCTCTTTTTCGAAAGAACTCGATCAGATCATCGTCGAGCATGATTGTGATTCGAGTCTTGCCCGGTGAGGCAATAACCGCACCCCTTTTTGCCTTTGAGAAGTCGTATTCTTTACGCATGGTAGTGCTCCGACTCGCCTGTGCTGGCCTTGCGAGCTGAGATCAAGCGGGTACGGTCCCCCGCAAGTTGCGAAGTGAACGAGGCCATGGAGCGGTCAGGCAGAGTTGCGAGACTCGATGGAATGGCTGGGAAGGGAGTCGGTCACGTGCCTTCTGCGTTGCCGTCAGGAACAGGCCGAAGTAGAGCAACTTCTCGCCCCGCATCATGAGGTGCACGAATGCTAGGAAGCTTCTGGAATCTAGCGTCAGAGTCTTCCCGTGGAGGCTCCTATGGATGTCCGATGGGCATGCTTCCTCCGGCTCGAGACTGGACTCAGCACCAGAACGGACAATCGCCCCGAAGGCGATGCTCCTCGGGCGTCTCCACAATGACATCAATCAGGCATCCGTTCGATTTGTCGCCACGCCGCAGAAGACTCGTCGCCAGAGTTCGAACCATACACAGGGAGTCATAATCACGCAGCTTGATCTCAAGAAAGTCTAGGAAAAACCGTTCCTGCGCTCTGAGTCCGCCGAAGACAACGTCATAGATTTGCTGATCACCAGGAGCCGGCGAAGCGTTCAGGAAGAGATAGTCCTCGAAGCCATCGACTACGAAACCCTGGCAACCGGGCAAAAGTCGAGCGGAAAGCTCGAGCACGATCCGATCCACGCACGGCACCGTCAGCACCTGCCAGATCTTTGGCGGTGGCTCTTCTGCGCTCGAGCCCGTGAGATCGATTCGAGGCATCAATGCGGTGTCGGGTTTTCTGGCTCGCTCAATATGTCTCGCAACACCTTCGAGATCGGCGCCACCAACGTACGCTTCGCTGGCAGCAGGTGACGACTGATGATCTGCGACCAGGTCGTCGCCAGAACCACCGCATCGATGCCGTGCTCCAAATTGATCGGGGCCTGCGCGATCCGCCGCAGTTTCACGAATTCGCCATCTTCTGCGGCCAGCAACGCAGCTCGATAGACCGCTGGCGGTGCCTGCGACTCCTTTCGTTCCCATACCAAGACGAGACGGAAGAATTCATGGGCAAGCAAGAGTCCCAAGCCGAGATCATCCGGCTTCAGCACCAGTTGCAAGCGGGCAATGAGCTCTTCCATGGTCAGCAGCGCCATCGACGGCAATCGCAGCTCGGAGTCCTCTTCCGCCTCAGATTGGTCGGTATCTTCCAGCCGTGAATCTGGAGTCATCGCCACACTCCTCACGCCGCCAGGCGACCGTACCGCTCCGGGCGTCCAGCACTTCCAGGACGACCCATGCGCAGCAGCATGCGATTCGACGCTCCTTTGAACGCCACGGTCGTCTGATCCAGCAGCTCGCGATCGAGCTCGCCCGCGGCGAGGGCATCGAGATAGGGTTCAAGCGCAGCCTGTTCAACACGCGTCAGCTTTTCGACGATCGGTTCGAGACGGCGCTGCCAGCCCCACCACTCGCCGTCAGTCGTCTGCTGATCGAGCAAGATGCGAGCGGCATCGAACGAGACCAAGATCGATCCCGCCGCCTCGGTGACGTCGAGACTGCGGGTGAAGATCTCGTCGTACAGAGCCAATGCTCGCTCATGATCGCCACCAGCTGCGGCAATCTCCGCCTCCAGCCAACGCAAGCGGAGATCTTGATCCGGCTCCGGTTCTGGCACCAACTGCCAAAGGGCGGTCAAGCTCTCCCGAGCGTCCCCGAAACGCTCTACCATGAGGTAGCTGTAGGCGATGCCATGACTGGCACCGACGAGCAGCATCTGGTCGTCATTCCCAAGTGCATGGAGGGCCATGGTGAACGCTGCCCGCGCTTCTGAAAACGCACGACGATAGAACAGCTGAAACGCTCCAACGCCAGCCAGAGCGATGCCGGCGTTGTGCTGACCACCTGGAGTTGCCTGATGAATCGCAACCGCACGCTGAGCGAAATCGAGTCCGGCCTCAGTCTCGCCGAGATCGCCGAGCACGAATGCTGCTCGCTGGCAGACGAATCCGGCACGAGTGCTCAACGGCTGCGTTTCGAGGATCAGCAGGGCGTGATGTGCAGCGAGCACGGCATCGTCGAGCTGTCCGACAGTTCGCCGCAAACCTGACCAGGTCGATAGCGCTGATGCGAAGAGACTGACGGCTTCTGCGTCTTCTGGATTCTGATGAGCGACTGTCAAAGTTTGATGAAGCCAGAGATCTGCCTGCTGAGCGGCTTCTCGAGGGCGGTACATCTTGAGCCGCTCGATGCGACGAGAGTCCGGGTCCCAGGGAATGGCGGCCAGTGGCGTCGATCGCTCGGGAAACCGTGACCTGAAGTCGAGGCAGCGTTCCAGAAGCTCCGATTGAGTCTGAGCGGCGATGAAGGGCTGAAAGGGCTCGAGGTCGATACCGGACATGACGTCTCCTTTGGTGGCCAGAGAAATGCCGACGAACGAGCTTTTCTACCGGACCTCGTCAGGATGTCGCAGCAGGTGGCACTCGTCCGCCGACGGGCGACACGCTAGAGAAGTCGCCGCAGAAAGAGAACAGATTGCCTGCGCTCAATAGCCTGTAACCGATCCGAAGGCGTTGTTCTCTGCGCGCAATTCGTACCTATTGCCCAAATTCCGGTAGGTTTCGAGCGGAGCCCAACACACACTCGGCCGTCTCAGGACGGCAAGGAGGCAAGAATGTTCCGAAAAAAGCAGACATTGCTCGTCGTCGTACTCGCTCTCAGTGCTCTCGCACTGCCCGCGTTCAGCCAGGAAGCCGACGCTACAACAGACCTCGACCCGATTGAGTTCGTGCTCGACTTCGTGGACGAGACCCTGGAAATCATTTGGGCGACATTTGGTCCCGAGATGGAGCCCATTGGATCGTCGACCAGCTCACCTGGTCAGGACCAAAGCGGTATTCTAGAAATCGGCCCCGGCATGGAACCCGTTGGAGAGTCTCATACGCCATCTACTGAAGAGAGCTTGCCGGACTTTGGACCAGAGATGGAACCTGTCGGCTAAAACAGGCGACGCTGCTGCCACGGATTGAGCCAGCGAAAGAGCGTCTGATTCA
Source organism: Epizoanthus stellaris (assembly GCA_025403545.1). Taxonomy (NCBI): domain Eukaryota; kingdom Metazoa; phylum Cnidaria; class Anthozoa; order Zoantharia; family Epizoanthidae; genus Epizoanthus; species Epizoanthus stellaris. The sequence continues at coordinate 3,886 of JAOBYG010095988.1, forward strand.
GAACTCGTTCGGTCAGCTCGCCCTGCCGGGCTAGGTTGACAATCTCCAAGAGGAAAGCCTGCCCGGCGCGATTGTGTTTCAGCTGGCCGGCCAGCGGCAACAGCTGTCGTGCCAGCTCATTGCTCTCCCGAGCACGCCCAACCGAGAGTAGATGTCGCATCCACTTGAAACCGCAGATAGCGACATCTTCCGCGCCACTGGACGCCGTGAACTCTGCCCAGGCCGCTGCGAAGAACTCAACGGCTTTCTCATCTTCGTGTTTCATCGAAGCCAATTCGGCACGAGCGAGAAGAAGCTTTGCGAAGTCACGACCAGCCTTCGCCGGGAGCTGGTTTTCAATGCGCTCCAAGTCGCGGTCGATCCCTTTGGGGTTCTCGTTCTCCAGACGGCTGTATGCCAAGGCGAAGAGAGCGGCGGCTCGTTCGGCTGTTGCGGTTGATGGCAGATACCGCAGACTGGCTCTCAATACAGGTTCTGCTGAAACTTGCTGCCCGCATCGACGCTGCATCACGCCCTCGACATACAGAGACCTTCCAAGACTCGCCAAATCACCATCTAGCGTCGCGAGGCCTACCGCCTGGCGCGCGAATTCTTGAGCTTCGTCGAGGTAGCCGAGGTCGCAGAGGAGATAGCTGGCCGAGCGATACAACCGTGACCTCAAGTCGAAATCATGGAGCTGTGCCTCCAGCCGGAACGCCAGCTCGAGCAACTCGCAAGCACTATTGCGATCCCCCCGATGTCGCAAAAGATCAGCCAAGGGACTCAAGACTCGACAGAGATTGGTGCCTCCGTCGATGCTGAGCGCTTGTGGTTTCAGAACCAGAACGGCTTCGATCGCAGCGCAAGCCATCCGGAACGACGCAGCGCGGTCGGCGTTGAGCAGCTGCTGGAAGGCGTCAGCTTCCAGGGAGAATTCGGCGCCATCCCCTTGGATCTCGACCTTTGCCCCCCAACTTCGTAGTGCCTCCAAGAAGTCGACCTTGGGGACCGTCCGAACTTTCTCGCGACGATTCGTCAAAAACCCAAATCGGTAATGCGGAGTCGGATCTCCGGGGAAGGTGGTGTGGAAGAACTCTGCATCATCGACGCCAAGAAAGTCGAGCGTCGCCAACAAACGCTCGACACTCAGGCGTTCTTCGCCTCGGAAGACGCGGTTCATAAACCCCGCCTCACGTCCCAGTGCATCGTCGAGCGCACCGAAGCGCCCTCGACCAGTGACGTGGCGATGCTCCTTGAGGGAAGACAGCAGGCGCTCCTGCCCGTTCGCAACTCTCGCTTTTCGGTCCAGTTCAGACGCAGTCCGACCTGGCAGTTGCGAGTCCTTCGGCTTCTTCAAGATCGACTCCAGTGACCGGGCTGAAAGCGCCACCCAGTTCCCATAGATCAGGTGCTGCTGCCTGACGAGGCGGCGAGATTATGCCATATCCCTGGCCAGATCCCGACCGTCGGGTCGAATTCTGCGGGAAAGATGCTCTCAAGGGCGGCTTCGACCACACAAGAACCCCGCCATACCGGCGGGGTGTGGGAGGGGGGAGAAGGGGTAACCGCAGCCTATCGCATCCGGGGAGCGGTCGGCGATCGACGTAGTCCTAGATCCCGAAATGCCGCCGGAGCAGCTCGCGCACTATCGCCGCCTCACTGCGGGGCTCTTCGAACGCGGCGCGGCGCAGCGCTTCTTCAACAGGCAAACCGCTGAAGGCTTCCCGGGCATCAAGCTAGCGGCCAAGCCTCAAGCTTCGTCAGCATGCGTTCGAGCTCGCTTTTTTTCAACGAGGTGAACATCGCAACCGGAACTTCAATTTGAAGGGGCTCGATTCCACATATCTGGTTCGGAGAGAGAGCAGGTATCGGAAGCGTTCCTACAACAGCCCCTTCCTCGACGACAACGAAGACGAAGCGATCTTGGGCTGGCTTAGGTGACTTCCAGAGGTGCCAAAACTCCTTTGCCGCATGATAGCGATACTCAATCTTGTCTTCACAACGACGTTCAAGACCGAGGTAGCAGACTTTGACACCACGACTACTCGGTTCGTCTAGAGTGAAATCAGATCGGTCTAGGAGCCAAACCTGGGCATGGTCAGAGAGACTTCCGTCATCTGGCTCGAGTGCCATCACAACTGATGGAGTGAATGCCCCTTGCCAGTGCCAGCCGCTCATGGCTACCCCAAGAACTACTACGAAGAAAATTTTCTGCATGTATTTTGTCCTCAGTGAGGCGCTTCAGTGGCTGGAATTCCCTCTGGAACCGGCTTGACATCTGGATTCCATCCGCACACGTGCGCCCATTCATGAATCACGGTGTCGCCAGCGGTCGGTTCCATCAAAATTTGTTGGAGTGTTTACCCGGAGCAGCACTCAGTTATTGTGGCTCCGTGCCAGGTGCCTGCTGCTCGGGCGCTCCGACCGGGAACCGAAAACCAGTTGCGGCCCGCAAGCTTCTTCCAACTCTCGTCACGGTGAGCCAGGGTCGGGAGACGTCGGAGTTTCCGAAATCGGTGGATCCGCTTTACGAAAATTCTCTCTATCGCGACGAATTGTCTTCTCATCGGCATTCCATTCGATCTCGAGAATTTTCTCATTCTCAATCTCATAGGTCACAGACGCGAAGTCGCTGAATATCGAAAGCGAGTATCGTTGAGCAAGCGTCTCAGTGTTCAGAAATTCAATGACGCTGCTTGGCAGGTATTCATTTAGGTCGGCATCATTGAGGCGAGCTCTAAGGCACCAATGAAATTCCCAAACGATCTCAACATCATCCGAAGGTACACGGTGATGATAAATCTCAATGACCCCTGATTCCATCGGGAAGGGAAAGACTCGATTCTGCCCTTTTCTTTCCTCATAGGCGCTTCCAGGAGGACCAAGAAGTGCCTCTGCCTCGCAGAGCGTCGAGCCTGGCCTCAGTCCTGAGAAGATCCTGAAATCGTAAAATTCCGAAGCGTCAATCTCATCGGAGAGTCTGAGCCATAACTCATTGTCACCGACTTTTGTGAGATACGTAAACGGAGATTCGAGCATACGATTTTCTATCGGCCGGCCGTCACAGCCTGCGAGAACCAGGCTTACAGCAAGGAAAATGAATACTAAGGCGGGAAGGGTCTGTCTGACCTTGTTCATGGCGAAGATAGTACTCCCGTTAATCCTCGTGAGAACGGCCCAGGATCCGGCTCCTTCTCTCTGTTTAGGCGTTCGCAGTGCTGCTCACATGATACGTTCAGAGGGCAAGATCTTCCCTCTTCATTGTCCGCGAAATCCTCTGACTGAAATGCGCTATGGCAACCGCTCCGATCGCTATCAATCCAACATTTCTTGACATCTAGAATCTCCTTGAAGAGACTTCCCGTTATCGCGGTGTGCTCGCCATTTCTGCACTCCCTGACGATCCGACAGTTGGAATAACAATGACGCCAGCGGTGTCTTCCTCTAACAGTTGGATCGCTCGATTTGGCTCGAGCCTCGTCTCGAATGCGTTCTGCGCAAGGAATATCCGAAACGAGCCGCTGCGCGATATCAGCCGTGCGGTCTTCAGGGAAGAGCCCCCAAGGATCAACCAAGCTTGTCGGGCGTGACAAGACGTAGATGTAGTCCGTCCCTGAGTGTTTCCAGCGAAAAGGATCGACGCTCGTGTAACTTCCCGCAGGTGAGTACCACCTCATGACGTTATATCCCAGGGCGTGGCCAACGCCACTCTCCTCCCATGCTTCATCCTCCCACTGCCCCGCAAATCGCAGAAAGATTCCTGCCGTCTGCGCCCCGGCAAAATCATCACCGTACGGCTCGAAGCCGCCTTCCCAGGCCGCTGCCATGGCCACTTCCGTTGCCTGGATTGGCGTTCCGAGGTGATCCGTCGTGAGAAAAAGTGGTACTGGGTTGAACTGCGCTACCGGACGGCCGGCGAAGTAGAACACCTTCGTCGCATCGACCGCGTGGAGCAAGCCGGACGAATCATAAATCGGATCGGTCTGATTGCGCTCCAAACAGGCGCCTCCGGCGCCGCCCCACGCCGACGTATTACCCGATTCAAAATCATCGCAGAAAACACCGGCACCCGCAGCCGGAGGTTCTTTACCCAGAGCGCTACGCAGGAAGCTACGACCGTCGTAGAGAAAGTCGGCCGACGCATTGGCTGCCGCCCGCTCTTGAAGACTCATCCTTCCCGCGTCGTCGTAGCTACGATCAATCACGTTGCCGCCAGCGGAAACCTTTGTCTGGTTGCCAGCGGCGTCGTAGATAAACGTCCGCAGACCGCCGCTGACGGTGATCTGGTCGAGCTTCGGCGAATTGCCCGTCATCGCGGCGTTGGGTAGGTAGCTGTAGGTATCGGTGAATCCGCCGTCCTTCACTTCGGTGAGACGATTACCGATCGTGTCGTACGTCCAGACGCGTGTACCCCACGGGCCGTCGCCCTGAGTCAGGAAGTATTGATAGTCCTGGTAGGCGTAGGAACGATTATTCGCCGCGTTCAGGATGTCGACGATGGCCGTCGGGTTGCCGACGTCATCGACTGTGTAATCCCAATGTAGAAGATCCGTGACGCCGTCATTCACGCGAATCTCGTCCGGGTAGTAGCGACTGTCGTAAGGCCGGATCTCCTCGAGGCCGTTGCCCAGGACAAGACCTTCGAGTGGGCCAGACGGTAGGTAGCTCGCCGACGTCACGATCGGCTGTGCGCCTCCGCCATCGTTGACGCTCAGTGTCGCTTCGCGGTCGGCGTAGTCGAAGGTAAAGGTCGACATAGCACCACCAGGATAGCTGATCTGGGTCCGATTGCTGTTCTTGTCGTAAGTGAAACTCAGCTCGCCGTCTTGGGCCATGCGCCCGAACCGATCGTAGTCGTAGCCTACGTTGTGACCGGCGCGGATGATCGATGCTAGGTGCCCGACACCAAAGTCAAGCGATGGCTCGTCATAGCCGTAGACGATGTCGAGGGTGTCGTCTGGATAGTCCACAGAAGTGATCCGATCGAGAGCATCGTAGCTGCGGGTCTCCACGACGCCGCGAGCGTCAGTCTTGGTCGCGAGCTGGTCGCTCGCTGAGTAGGTGTAGTCGGTGACGCCAGAAGCTTCTGACGATTCCTTGGTCATCAGATCTCGGTCGCTGTAGACGTAACTCGTCACCGTGCCTTCGCCGTCGGTGATCTGGGTCGGGTGATCTTGCACGTCGTAGGTATAGCTCGTGGTCGCGGTCGTAGCTGTGCTTCCGAAGGGTTGCTCCATGCTCACCAGCCGGTCGAGCGCATCGTAGGCATAGACCCTACTGGCCGGAGCGGTCTGCATGGCCGAGGGGTGGTTGGCATCCCAGATCTGCTCCAAGTTGCTGTTGCAGTCATAGGCATACTCTGTGACGCTCTGCTCTGCTCTGCTCCCGAGCCCGCGGTCACCGTGTCGAGGTGGCAGCGCGTGGCGTAGTCGTAGGCGGAGCGCGAATGCTCGACCCAGACACCCGTCTCCCAGCGCTCATAGACCTCTAGCACGCGCTGGCCGAATTCGTTCAGCTCGTAGCGCGCCCGTTCGCCGTGGCTCGTCGGCTGATCGTCAAGCTTGCGCTCGATCGTCAGCAGGCGACCGGCATTGTCGTAACCGTATTCGATGGTGTTGAGCTCAGGCAGGATGACCTGAAAGAGGTCGCCGAAGGTCGTGTAGATATTCGTCGTGATCAGATCGTCTCCACTCGTGGCTCCTTTTTCGTTCAGCTCGAGCACGCGGTTCGCGGCGTCGTAGGCGGTCACAGTCTCAACGCTGTTCACATCGATCACTGAGACTTGGCGGTTGAACGCGTCATAGGCAAAGTCCGTCGAGCCGACGAGCGGAGCGGTCCGTTCTTCGAGGATCAGGCCACCACGGTCGACTGTGTCGTAGGCATAGGACCGGAGGTCGTCCGTGCCATGCCCCGGTGGATCCAGCGTCTCGAGCATTCCTTCCGCTGTGTAGGTGCGCAGCGTCTCGTAGCTAAAGGCAGCTCCATTTTCGACGCCCTCTTGGATCTCATTCGTGACGTTGCCAGTGAGGTCACGAATGAATTCCGTGACGCGGAAATCCATGGGGTCGCCAGTGGTCGACGGGCGCTCGATTCGGGTCACGAGTGCTGGAAACGTCGGGCTGTATTGCCAGGTGGTCGTGTGCTCCTCAGGCTCGTTGAAAGCCTCGGTGCGACTCACAATCTGACCAAAGGCGTCGTAGGTCATCAGCGTCACGAAACCGCGGCCGTTGGTCATCGAGGTCGGGCGCAGCGGATTCGCGGCGTCCGTGAAGCTCGTGCTGCTATTGGCGCTGGCGCAACTCGTCGGACAGTCGCCGGTGATGCCTTCGAGTCGTGGTTTCTCGCTTGCGTCGTCGCGACCAAAGGTGTGCATCGACTCCTCACCTAACGGGTCGGTGACCGTGGTGGTGACCGGCAATGACGGGTCGTCGAATTGGAACTGCCATAAATCCACGGCATCGGGATCGGACTTGTTTGCCGCACCGCGCCAGGTGGCGGTGACGTTGCCTTCGGAGTCGTATTCCCAGGCGCCTTCGATGCGCTCGCTCGTTCCGTCATCACCGATCAATGTCATTCGTGTCATGAAGCCGGGATGCGCTGGATCGTCGTAGAGCAGCTCCCAGGATCTGCCATCAGGTCGATCGATGCTGGTGAGGTCGTCGCCAGTCCAACCGTAGTCCCAAACTCGCGTCGAGGTGTCGTCGACGCCGACTTCAGTGATGGTGTCGAGGCGACCGCCACCGTCGTAGGCGAAAAGCTCATGACGGTCATCGGGGAAGTCGACGCGTTCGAGCCGCTCGGACACGTCATAAGTCGCGGTCTTCGCGTTGCCGTTGCGGTCGTTGGTGGAGAGCCAGCGGCCATTGAGGTCGTAGGCGTGGATCATACCGTCGAGCTCGCGCAGCTCCCAACCGTCAATCGTCTTGGTGAGCTGGCGGTATTCATCTGACGGGACGGCGGTTTCGTAGATCCCGTCGAGACCGGCGTTGGTGAATTCACGGTACGTGGCATGACGGGTCAGCAGCCAGACGTGGCCATCATCGGGATCGGGCACGATGCGCTCGGCGTAATCATGCGACCAATAGCGACCGAGCAATTGTGTCCAATCGGCTGGGAGCGGATTACCCAACGCGCCGATGCCGCCGCCTTGGTAGCGCAGGAAGGCGCCGCCGCCAAAGATCCAGCCGCCGAGACCAGGCGGTCCTCCCGCAGCGCTGACTCCACCAGCTCCCTGGCCAGCAGCTCCGGAGCCGTTTGGCCCTATACAGCCGGCCTGACAGCTGTTGCTTTCGTTACAGCTCCAAGGCTTGGGCGGTGGCGGTGGATCTGGGCAGAGTCCGCCGGCTTCAGCTAGGTCGACCATGATGGTCTTGCCCTTGAAACAGGCTCCGTTTACAGGCGGATGGCAGGTTCTCACGCGGATGG
>JAOBYG010096099.1:0-11283 GCA_025403545.1 Epizoanthus stellaris
AGTCTAGAAGTAACCTTAAAATACTTTTCGTGTATCAAGTGTAGTTCCCACACAGACTGTAGAAAAATATATAAAAGCAATAACCATTATAAGTAGTAGTAGAACCAGCAGGAGCAGCAGGAGCAGACCAGAATAAGAAAGAGAAGCTGACAAGGTCTCCGAGTCCAGTCTTATAATAGTATGAATACAAGACCATTCAATTTGAAGAACATTCCGCTGAAACATTTACATGGGCACCTCGGGATAACTTTTATGTTGAGTTCACTGTAGCCAATGTTGCTTCAAAAGAAGATGTGAAGACATGGCTGGACCAATTTGCAATCTCTTCCAACATCAAGTACATTCAACAACATGGAGGAAACTAAAGAAAAGGTACAAGAGTTCTCCTGGCAGGCTATTATCACTGCCAATGCAAACGGAAGTCTTTAACAAAAAAAGCAAGAAATTGCTAAAGAAAAAGTACAGAAGCGCCGGGAACCGTGGTTTGGAAGCCATTACTGTAATGTGGCTGAAGGCAATGAAAATGTGCATTTCTTGTCCACGACAAGAAACAAGAAAAGAGACTGTCCAAGCAATATGTCTATCCAGGTTTGTACCAACAGACCAGCAGACCAATTATGCAAGGTAAAGCTTTGGTGCTATCATAGTGTAGAGTACTTTCACTTAACCACATTTTGCAAAATTTTAACTGCGACCCAAGACAAGTGTTATTCATATTTTCCCCAGGAAATGACAGCAGTATCATGAAACCCAACTTATGAGAGACCCAGTAACCCAGATGCTCTTGGCTGACAGAAAACATTGTCTGTCACGTTCTGATGTAAATTCACGTATGATAAATGGAGACTAGAGTAAAAGGGTCCGGCAAATGGGGAAGAAATGTTTCATCGCCGGGAAGAAACAATCGACAAATATAACTGAGAAAATGAGAGTACTGGAGGTCACTGTGCCCTGCAAAGATACAAAAAATGATGGCAAGCAAGAACAGTCACCAATTCTATCCATATGTACTCCCCCTTATGATGCGCCTGCACAAGACAACTCAAGTAGGAGAAATGGCCTTCATGGATGAATCAGAATGTCTAGACCGTCATAATAATCCCGTCTTTTTTATGTGTACACACCATGCAACTGGGGCTCTCCCCCTAGCAGTTTGGGTAACCTCAACCAGACACAGTCGACGATGGAAAGTTGTATGAAATATTTAGAGGAAAAATAATATTTGGAGGAAAAGGGGTGGAGAAAGGTCAAAGTATTATCTTAGCAGATGATGACGCAGCACAACAACAGGCACTGAATTTGCAGTGGAGTGCAATTCGTTTACTTGTACTTTTCATTTCTTACAGGTAACATGGCGATGGCTTACAACATATCAAAAGATGATAGGCAAAGTTTAATATCTACAATGCACATTCTTGTGTTTGCTCCAACTATTAAGGAATTGTCCAGAAACTCGATTCAGAAGAAATTATAAAAACAACCCAAACTACAGGGAATACGAACAAGGCCATTTACAGACAGGAGTGGGCTCTTTGCCATTGTGTGAGCCTGAGGAAAAGGGGAAACAACACTGACAACTTCACTGAATCTCTGATTTTCGTTTTTAAGTGCATCATTTTACAGAGATTGAGAACATATATATAACCTGACAGAGTTATTTCATTTCATTACTGAAAATCCTGAAATGTTTTATCAAATAAAGCTTCCATTGCATTTGGGAAACCACACAACCTCCATCTTGCTTCACGTTGCTTTGGAAAAAAGCTAGTTCCGTTAACCTGGAAAACACATTTCACAAAGTCAGCAGACTGCCTACACGTTTGAGGTTCCTAGCAGAGATGGTAATGGCACAGTTTACACAGTAGACAGTAGTCTGAGAATTTGTATCTACCCTCAAGGGATCAGTGAAAATGCATGCCCACATCAAGCAGCTGTTGATTAAAAGTTTGGTGCAAACAATCTTATCGCACATACGGCCAAAGAGAGGAAATAGCCCTAATTTACATATTGCCCGCTTTGTTAGTCTCCATGAGAAATATTTGAAGACAATGGTGATATAATCGTAGATAACAACACCGTAGACAAAGTAGAATTATTAGCAACTGGCACATCACCCTATCAAGTGCAGCTGTCTGAACACAGTGGCTTGGAAGTCCCTAACCGCGTGGGGGAAGCAACAGCAATGCAGGATATAATTAAACTGCACCATCAAGTTACTGAAGATATTGAGCACAGCACAAGATCAGGGCAGGTGATGCAGGTTTTCGATTACGTTACCACAAATACCTAAAAGTGCATCAAGAAATATTTTTCAAAATGTAGAGGACAAGCACCTCTTACATCTCTTGCAAGTGTGTATGCGCAGTTCGGAAAAAGTGGGCATGGGCACACCCTTCCCATACTTCATAATGGATCAAGAATTCGTTTTCAGCCAACTGCTATTTCAAGAAGAAAATTTGGAATTAAATCGTCACAAGCACAACGACCTGGAGCACAGCCCACGCTTTCAAAGCTAACACTAGAACCTATGAAGATAAGAAAACAAGAAAAGTACACAATAAGAAAGGCAGCGTAACCTTGTTTATAATGTCGAACCTTGTGGCCAGGAGGGAATGAGATTATTTACAATATAAGATTCAACAAGATGGAAATAAACATACAGAAACACACAATAACAAATACTTATATCTAATATTAATACTCCTTATGGAGGGAGAAGAGTACAATTTAGAATTAGAAGAATATTCAATTACAATTACAAACCTTGAATAAAAAACTAAGAAAACGAAATGCAAATTAACATGGGTCAGAGCGATAATGCCAAGAAAATACAAAACACACCTGCTAATGAAACACACCCAAGCGCTGATTATTTATTAATGGGTAATGACATTTCAAATGTTATATCACAAAATAGCTGTTACGACTACAACCTGACTTCCACTGCGAGGACAAATTAATAACAGAACTGTAACCCTCAAAAGAACATATTAGAACAAAACAGTCTAACATTAATCTATTTCAATGCACAGAAATACTATACAAAATGTATACAACTTGGTTGTTATGAGAAATTGCAGTGATTATCTGTATGCACATTGCATTTGGATCAACATAATCATCCAATGTGTACAAAGTTAATGCATACCATATACGGTATAAGGAGAAAAAAATATTTTCTACCAATAAAAATGTGAAACTATATATACAGTAAAACGCTCTTGTGGTATTCAAAGCCATAATATAACAATTTGGTGATTTAAAGCACTTTGGCACGTTTAGTCCTTCTCGTAACGATTGGGAAACAAGCCAATATATAAAGTTTTGCTGTTGCACCATAACTGCCTCCAGTGAGCTGTCTTCCTTCACAACTGGAAGTAGGTATTTAACAGAGACTGTATTCAGTGAGCATCTGGGTGTTTCATTGTAGGTTACTTATCACTGCAACATAATACGGTTGAGCCCAACTGCAGGCAGGAGAACACAGAGAAGGGATGGGGCATGCCAAATAACATCTGACGAAGTAACAAACTTGGCCATAGCAAAGTTTGCGATTTCAAATTTTCAAGAACTATGTTAGCCAGTTATGTACATGTAACCAGTGAGAATTACATGGACGCTGTTGTTGTTTGACAGTCTGAGTCGAACTTCACTTCAGCCAGTCGACGCAGTTGATGTTTGATATTTCACTTACCATACATGTACATGATCTTTTCAAGCAGTCATTCTTCATACTAGTAATACAACTAGACATTTAACAGGGCCGAAAACATGTTGCAGCTCAAGTTTTTAAAAAAATATTCAAACATGCTGGACATTGATATTGCCCAGTCTAAAATTTTAATAACTTTTATGCTTGCAAGCAAATTTCATAAACCCTATGGCTTTAAACACGTTTGTAGATGTTCTGACACTCTGAACTTTGAAAGAATGATTTACAAAAGAACTGTGAATCTTTACATGGACATTGAATATTATTTTCATCAAATCCAGTGTATATTGGAAAGTGTTTTGCTGCAATGCCAAGTGGACAAGGAAGAGATGGCCCGAAGTCTGTATTATAAGTAAACAGAATACTTCAGAATCATTTTATTAACACACACAAATGCCTCCCTGACAATCAGCCCCACCCAGGAGCCCCCTGAGACCCATCCACCCCCAACACCATGCACCCACACTACACACCCCAATCCACCAACAAATGAGCCAGGGCAAGGCAACACATCCGGCGTCGATGGTCCAAATACATGACTATATCACATCAACAATGATCTACACTGGCGAGGATTTGGCCCGGAATACAACAGCTGGGTCTCCCTCAGAGAAAACCCTTCTCTTTTAAATTTTTTGGAAGTCAACGCTAGTAACCCTTTCACGAGTACCATGACTTCTTCCAGCCTGCCCTCCGTGGAGCCCCACGAGCGGGAACTTTGACTCGTCAAGCAAGTTGTGTTTGACGAGCTAAAGTTCTGTACTCCAGACGGCAATTTGCAGAATTCGTGGAGAGTGCAGGTGAAAGTTCCATTCCCAAAAGATTCATTCGTTGTATTGTGAACGATTCTCAGATTGCAAAGTAGGAGTATATTGTTTACAGTTATATTGATATCAGTTTTTAAACACTTCATATAATACGTAACGAATGTAAGTCCACCTTTTGATGTTCTTAAATGTTGTACTCTTCATTTATTAAAATAAATTTTTCATCGGATATTTAGGTTGTGCCGGTAAACAACTGTACCAGATCAGAAGTGAAGCCTCCTCTTGATGCCAGTGGAAATACCACAGAAATCCGGCTTGGCTCTGGGGCCTTCGGTTATTGCACGAAAATATATTACAGGGGGCAACCTGTGGCCGTAAAACATTTTTGTCCAAATGTTAATACCAGAAATGATGTTTTTCATGAGGCAAATGTTCTCTTAAATCTTTCACACTCACACATACCTTATATCGTTTTGTATTTGCACAGATGTGTTGCCCTTTTTGCTAGTTTGTACATTTTATAGCATTTCTGACCAGGCATACACTTTCCATTCAGCACTACATAGCAATACACTGAAGCTTTTTTTGCAATATGGGTTCAGCTGTTACATCAGTAAGCTCAGGCTACTTCCCATGTTCACTTCAAAGGATATCGAAACAGACAATGTCTTAATTTCATATCACAACAACAATTATAATTCTGTTTTAATAGATTTTGGCAAGTGTATCAGTGTCTCACAAGCAAGTATCAAGAAATCATCCTTGGAAGAACAACAGCTCTACAATGTTAAACATAAACACATTGCTCCTGAAATTGTATCAGGTACCCATCCACTGTCTTTCGCAAGTGATGTATATTCCTTTGGCAGAATCCTAAACTATGTTGCTTTGGATCAATTAAGACTCTGATTTCCTCAAAACTGTAGCAACTAAGTGTATGGATGCTTGTCCAAAGAAAATATTTTCAATTGAGGAAACTGCAGTATTGGTACGCCCTTCAAACTAATATAAGGGGAAAAAATGAATTATATGATTTAGTTGGTGGATATTCTCAGGAGATTGTTTATCCAATACAAATGCTTTCAAATTGAGTCAGTGTATATTTAACAGCAGCAGTCCTATATTCTTGTTATGGTATCATTGTCGCCTGCAGAAAAAGAAATAATAATAATAATATATAATCATAATACTTCCTTTGGAATTACTTCTTGATATTATATCATATTATATTACACACAAAAGCTTAATCGGCTGGTACTTTACTGGTTACTGAAGTAAAATACATACTGTAATACAGTGTCGAAAGCATTGCGAAGATATACTGTATTTGTCAACAGTTACTTATAACGGTATTGTATCACTTTGCTCATTGCAAGTTATGACTGTAAACATTGTTTTAAAATTCTTACATGGAAGAATGAAACTGCAATAGATGGTTGTTTGTCACAGTTGATATATAGAAGTACAACAAGAAGTTGTAAGTGGTAACAATATTCAACACTTTACTGTTCAGTACTACCCATGTTTCTGTGTTGTATTCTTGGTACAGCTTTCCTAGTTGTCTAGATGTCCCATCTTTGGACAGTTAGTTAACATCATAAATACGTACAATATTTCTCTTGTAGAGAAAAGGCAAACTTGCAATGAAAGTTTTGACACTGAGTAAGCAAACTATATTATAGTAAACAAAACATTTCGAGTTTCATGCCTATTCTTACATATCACTAGTTGTCAATAATATTAAGTTAAACGTTTCTAAAGACTGTGATTACTAACCGGAAATCGGTCTTGAACTTGCATTCTGTAAAGGTTACATTTTTGTTGGATCATACCAAATCTGGAAAACTATATATAAGATTATTTTCTTTAATTGAAAGGTAATCTGAATATACAAACTTATGTACTTTTTCCTCTTTATTTTGCTTGTCTTGCATATTTCATTAGGCAAGGGTGATAATGACCTGCTATCATAATACACGAGGTCTATTTTACACGGTAATGTGTGCTGATTGGAAGTTTACGGCGATTTTGATGGGAATTAATCCGTTTTGTTCTGATTATTTCTGTCTTTGGTGCTAATGTTGCAAGAAGCAAATCGGGGCTTTTCAATAAGTATACACTACCAGTATTTTAATTTTTATTTGGTTTGGTTTGATATAGTTTAAACATTCAAAATTCCAGGTCTCATTAACTGTCTACGTTATATACATGCACTATTTGTTACGTACTTCTGTTTGTAATTGTCTTGTTTGTAATAATCTTTCTACTATAATCATAATGCTTACAGTTACCAACTGGCCAATGTCCCAAACGCATGAGGAATGTCACAAACTTGACGATGCACAAGAGAAATGATTTGGAATAAAGTACCCACCACTTCTCCACATGATCAGTTGTCATATGCATGGTGCCCAATTAGAAATTACAGTAAGCAACTTTAACTCTCCAAAATATCTGAATACAACCTTTCAACCATTTCTAGCACCGTACTCATACGACTAGCACATTCAGAAACAAATTTTTCAAATGTCTTGTAACTCTATTCAACGATTTACTTTTTTTGGTTAGCAGCAAAGACAACAACAAAAACCAGCTCCATGGAGGCTGAAGAAGTGGAGGTTGAAGCAGCGATTCAAAACAAACTATATGCAATGCCATCTTTATGAGAGTAAGTACGCATTCTGACATTAAACATTCATATTGTCCTTTTCTGACACCATAGAATACAAATGAAAACAAATGGGTCGCCGTGTTTAAGTAGAGCATTTGTACACTGGAATGGTTGAAAGAAAAAAGAAGAATGCATACGTTTGGTTGCATTCTTAGTTAACAGGGCTACAGGTGAGTGGGAAAGGGCAGAATCTGCAAAAAGCGAGGTTATTCATGTGCAAGGATATCAAAGGTAACGGGATAAGGGATAGCCAATCAACAGCAGTTTTTAAATGTACACGTAATAGTCATCACTTTTTTTAAGTGGCTTTGAGTTAATTCATTAGTAGCAAAAATGAAGATTTAAATCAAACACAGTGGCAGTAAGCTGCTTAATTTTAACCTCACCAATCACAATATTAGTAATCGTCTACAAATAACAGCTGATTAGCAGTGTAATACTGAACTCGAGTTCGAAACAATTTGTGGTTACATCTGATCTAAAACATTTGAATTAAAAAATTTACAAATCTGCGCATAAATGTATTAAAAACTGTCCACTAAGTTTTCGGGCACCTTCTGGGTCCTTTATCTTAGTGCTTTGTTTTTTCAAACATTTTTACAGATTTACATATTTTTAAACTTGTTTAACTCTAATTTTTTAGATCAGATTCAACCACAAAACCTTTTAAATATGTTACATTCTGACTGCCCAAACAATAGAATACTAAATGTTGCATTTCCTTTTTTTATCACCAGGAACAGAAACTTTGCATTCTTCCTATTTGGCGATTACGACTTTTTGTGCAAGATTATTGGTATTTCTGGTGCAAGTGGTAAGAATATATGTGTTTTGGACTGCAACTAAATATATAAACAAAGTATTCATATTGATACTTTAAAAGCATTATTCATACTATATTTTTTATTTGCAACAGATATGCACTTGCCTCATGAAAGAAGACGATCAGAAAGACAAACAATGGAGAACTTACGGCAACATCTGTATGAATTCCACACGAAAGCTAAAGGTGACCTCAAGAACGCGAAGGATTACTTCATTGTAATCTATGAACTACTCCTTGAAATATCAATCAATATAGGTTAAAAAATTATTTTGAGTAAAACTACATTATTCAATGTTGATCAATTATTACTTTTGTATTTATTACTAATCTTACTAACTAAATTATATTTACCAGATCGCACATACGCCTTGGCTTCTTACTCAAATTCTATGATTTGCTTGAAGATGAATGTGAAGATCGCCATCATCAACAGCCACTATCAGGTTAAAAAAGCAACTCGAAGGGTGAAATTGAATCACACACAGAAATCACAGAAAGATGTTACAGGTAACATGTATTATAAAATGAACGAAACATTTAACCTCAAGCTGAGGTCGATAGGACAGGTGCGTTGCTGCTGTTGTAATTGATACACTCTTCAGATCAGGTCATTAGCTGCGGTAAGGGAAAGTCTGGGAAAGCTACTTGTGAATACCCTACCTCAAATATATCAGACCGATATGGATCATTTCAATACACAATATTAGTGTCGGATAAGTCGATTCTGATTTAAGTCTGAAATATGGCTCTGCCATAAATAAATAACTGGAAAATGAAAGATATAATAATTAGACATTAATAAATTATGGAATTAAATCGACAGGAGAATTACACGGCCACTTTAATTGGTTTTAATAACGTTATTTCTTAGAACCAAATAACTTTACTTTCCTATATTTCTTACAGATTAACTTATCAGATCTTGCAAGATGATACATGCACAGTTGTTATTCCAAGCAATCCCAAAGCGAGTGTTGCTGTGAAGGAATTCTTACTGCAAAGCAGGATCGATCTGTCAAATTTTTAGCAACTTAGAAAGAAGCCAGAAACAACAACAGTAAGATGAAGACTACAGCGTGTGTTTGGAGACAAGAGCATAACTCCAGTCGCTAGACCAAACATTGCAGTAAAAGAGCCACTGCAAGAGGAAATCAGAAGCGGTGAATACAAGGTCATGAAGATTTGTGCCAAGAAAATACAGAAAACTGACAAGAGTGCTTGGAGGAAGGCTTGGAGATGCGATTCCTACTGTCTCGGGCTGCAAGATACCGCTGAGGAAAGTCCGTGAGTGCCTACTAGTAAGGCACCAGTCTGCTGGCTTTGTTCTAGACCACTCAGGTAGAAAATATATATGCCAGTATGACTCTCAAAACAAAACAAAATTATTTCAATATGGCACTTACAAATCACTTAACAACCCCCTTTGGCTGAATTTATTAAACTGCTTCCCATTGGTCTATTGTTCTCTTAACCTGTCTTAAATCATTCATCTTTCCAACGTGGATACATTATCAGGGTTCGCACAAGATTGCAAGAACATAATTCAAGGACTTTCAAGGACGTTTTCTTAAGGACTTCAGATTTTTTCCACGAATCAAAACTGTTCAAGGTGCACAGCTAAGCCTGAGCTTTCCAATCAAAAACAATCCACCAAAACATATAACTTCGTAAAAACAAAAGTGTATTCAAGCATTGTCACTATTTTCACTCGTTTTTCAACTTGGTGTCAAGCATCAAATATGTGGCTTTTTTCAAAGTGTGTTTACTAATGACATGATAATTTTTGACAACACTGAACAACAAAATTTGAGAACATTTCAAGGACTTTGTCCCAAAATTCTAAAACTCTGTTTAAATTTTACTTTGTTTGTAAGTCATCAGCTGGATATTTAACCAGAAAACAGAACAGCAGCTTGAAATAGCCATGGTTAAAACTGGTGTGAACTTTTATTTACTTTAGGTATAGGAAGACGATGGCAAGTCACACGTTAAATGGTCATCACTGGATGGTGTATAGCGTACAATATCAAATTATATGATATACATTTTGTATTTTTCTAACAACAAAAATTAAAAATAGTGTTCATAACATACCAAAATATTAATGTTAGATTTTTAATTAACCTAGTGTGAAAAGTGTAGTAAGATCTATTAATCTAAATTCTTTATAAAATACTATTGAGTTTGAGACAAGCTAATTAGTTCACAACTTGATATATCAAATTTAAGACTTAGATACAAATATAGATTAATGACCAGTAAGCACAATGTAAGCTCTTTGTAATATGCATTTGGTTATCAATATAATATTTTTGATATTATAATTTCAGGTATTGGTAAGCAAGACCACCAAAACCAAAAGACAGATGCCCAATTTTATGCAGGTGTTTCTGAGTTGGCAAGAGAGGAGTTGGGCACACCTATTGATTCTGTTGGGGAAACAACGTCGATGAAGATTGGTTCGGGTGGGTTTGGGTATTGTATGAAAATGTTTTATAGGGGACAACCAGTAGCTGTAAAACATTTCCATCCAAATCTTACCTCCAAACATGATGTCATCCATGAGGCCTCTGTGTTGTCCCATCTTAGCCATCCCAACATACCGTATCTTTTTGGAATATGCACTGACACATCACCCTTCTTACTAATTTGTAACTTTTATCATATTTCGAACCATTCATGCACATTTCATTCTGTCCTTCAGAGTACAACGCTCAAGCTTTCATTCACAGTATGGGTAAAACTCGTTCATCAGCTTGCTCAGGCTATCATACACATCCATAACAAAAAATTCATTCACAGGGACATTAAGACTGACAATATTTTAATTTCTTATCACAACAACAATTATGATTCTATTTTAATTGACTTTGGTAAATGTATTCATATTTCACATTCATGCAAAAAACACTTATCATTAGAAGAACAAGCACTATACAGACACAAACACAAACATATTGCTCCAGAAATTGTAGCAGGTACCCACCCTGCTTCATTTGCCAGTGATGTTTATTCATTTGGCAGAGTTCTAAACTGTGTTGCCCTGGATCAAGATTGCAGTCTCTTTAAGACCATAGCACTAAAGTGTATGGATATATCTGTAGATAAACGGTTATCAATTGAGGAAACTGCAACATTGATTTGTCCATCTAATCACACTTAGAGTTTTTATATATACCTTATAGGAAATTAACGTTTCATGAAATTAATGCGAAATCCAAAAATTCGCATTAATTTAGGTCGCGTACATTTCCTTTAACGTTAATTTCAACACCCTTAATTAAGTTGAGCGTTAATTTAGGCAACG
>JAOBYG010096210.1:0-11282 GCA_025403545.1 Epizoanthus stellaris
AGGTCTAAACCAAACTTATCGTGCAAAATGACAGGATTGCAAAGATATTTGAAGGATTGTAACATGACTTATCTTCTAGGCTCGACTTTTCAACTGCAACAAAATGGCGACCGGAAACACAAAGCATCATGGTTGAGCTCTATTCTTTAATGACGGCCAGCCACTAACACAGCTAAGCAACAATGACAACCTGTATAAAATCTTATGACGCAGCGGTTGAATGTTTGACTAAGAACTCGAATACCAGATGCCCATCTGCATGAATTTCACCGCAAAATCAAACACACAGGCAAACTGCAAGCATACAGGCAAAAAAATAAAAAACCTGTGTGTGATTGGTAGCAAGTAAACTGGGCAAACACAGCTCACATCTTGAAACTTGCATTCGTATACAAGCATTAGTATAGGTTAGGGCAAAGATTAGTTTGACAACTGAATATTTTCAAACCTTAGAAGCAGTAAACACGAATGAAAACAATGAATATCCCAAAATTTTCTTTCCGTATAATTTATTTTTAAAATTTAAGATCAAAATGTATGATAAAAAAGATCTTCCTTAAGTAAAGCTCTACTCTCCTAGTAGACGTCACAATGGTGTCTTCTTGTGGAACTTTTTTTTACGATAAACTTTGTTTTCCGGTGCAGGTTCTATTCTAACTTATTTTTATTAGCACTCCATTTCTACACAAACTGTAAACAGAAGACAGGCTATATGACCAACTTGCTTGAAATTGATTCACAGTTGTGAGGACTGGTTCTAAAGGAGAATACAACAATTCAGAGTTTCAGTGCGCCCGTGACCCTCTAGTCAACACTGGTAGACTAGTTTCTAATAGGTTTTCTACGTCGGCGAGTAGGCCAAATGATGGGATTGAGCGACTAAAAGTTGATATGCAGTGGTGTACCCAGCCCATAGGCCTGCAGGCCCGGGCCTGCAAATAGCCTGAAGCCTGGGTAACGCCACTGATATGTTATGTTTTCGCCGTGAGGATGGAAGCTTTGAGATGACGTTTCAAGCACCAGCCCTTCGTCAGAGCAAACGAGGAAAGGGCTCCGATTGAGGGCTGGCGCTCAAAACATCAGCTCAAACCTTCCACCATCACGGCAAAAAACATAACATATCAACTTTTAGTCGATCAATCCCATCACTCATACTCCAGTCAACATCGGTGAGCACAAGTCTTGCTTAAGAGGTGGCAGCCATATTGAATAACTGTTATTATGGGATGGCCAGGGGTAATTAATAAGCTACAAGAACATGGCTAAAATCCTGTTCATTCATCAGCAGGTATTCTTCGGTTCTTGAAACTGAATGTTTGCTGATGCATGATTCAATGTACATAAAGTCAGAAGCCAGAAAAACGATGACTACACATGTCTATGTGCATGCTCAAAACTGCATGGGACACGACAAAATGCGTCGATACCAATTTCATGTATGGAAAATTGGATTATTGAATAGACACTACTACAGGGCCAGAAATCAAACCACAAAAATAAAATGAAGGTTCTACGCAAAAGATAACATTCAATTATCGTTCAATTCTCGCCTCTATAACAATCACGTTCCCTGAGCCCACGTTCTTTTTGGCCTGTGGGGTGGAACAATGGGTTCTGGGAGAATCCACAAGCGAGTGCATTCACATCGAGTTAGTTGCAGACTCTCCCAGAACCCTTCGTTTCACGCCGCGGACCAAAAGGAACGTGGGCTAGGAACGAGACTGCCATCTATGATTGACGTGCCATATTTTAGCCAGAGTAAACAACCTCCGAAGCAATATATAAAGTTATTCTCTATCAGATATTAATAACAAATGAAAGCAAAATGCTGTTGGGGCGGGTCAACTTTACAAGTTAAGTGCAACGAGTCTGTAAGCTCAAGTTCTGGTAAATTGAAAATGCAGAGTATTAAACAAAAGAAACCAAAATGAAAATATGTTGCACGGCATGGAAAGTTCTAGAGAGAAAATAATAACTTACAATACATCTTGTTTATGTCGATATCCCACGTGTTTCTATACACAGGGTTCGTACACTATTGGTCCAAAATAATTCCAGGACTTTCCCAGGACTTTCCAGGACCATATTTACAAAAATCAAGGACCTGAAAAACTAAAAAAGAAGGGATTTTTGCGATCTTTTCGCATTTATTTGTGGCCCCAAGAAACTTGAAAACGTGAGCGAAAAAAATTAAGAGATATTTATTCACTGCCCATGAAAAGGCTCATTTTCCAGGACTTTCCAGGACCGATACTAATTTTCCAGGTTTTCCAGGCCTGGATTTTGAATTTTTGTTTTTCCAGGACTTTCCAGGTTTTCCAGGACCCGTACGAACCCTGGATAATAATAATAATAATAATAATAATAATAATAATAAAGGTTTAATTGCAACATCTCTACAGTAGCTATGCATCTGTAAATTATATAACAAAAATAAATATAAAGTTGAACACTAAGAACATACAAACAACTGACCAGTAGTTTTAGGAGAAACTCAGTATCTTTATGAATCTGACTTATCAATATTTTCTACTATACGTTTGACATTTATTAAAACCACAAACAATTATTGCTGCACTGGAGTAACTTATCCCTTTCCAACTGAGCTGCATTACATGATTGTATAATTTATTCAGTAAACCATCACTCAAAACATATTAAATTATAAAATAATGTTAAAACTAATCCCACCAAAGTAATAACAAAATAAATACTTTAACTAAATCACTCATTCGTAATTAGGGAATATATTCCAGTACCTTTTTCAAGCTCACTGTAGTGTATGTAGCACATGTTTTCAGCACTTTCTTATTCATTTCTGATGACCCCTTCCGACTAGCAGTACCAGATTTATCATCATCAATCAGGCTGTCAGGTGGCAAACAGTAGTATCTGGTCCGGCTATTTTCATCATCAGATGAGTCAGTTGAGTCACCCGAAAATGGCATGTCCCTTAGCTGGGATGCGCGCTACAAGGAAAGTAATGTTGAGATTTTCATTCAATATTTTTTTTTGTGTTGGTACAAAATTAATTTTATAGAGAGAGAAACATTATTGCCACAATGGTAAAAATCATCCTGGTATAATACCAACACATGCTAGTGCAACCTTACATCATAGAACATTCTTGAGGTTATTATTTTTTGTTTGTACTAAAAATAAATGTCAGTCAATTGCATTAATAAAGAACTTCTGTCATTTATTTAATTTTACTTTAAAATAATATTATATTTTTATTATTACAGTGACTGTAGTACAGTCTAACCCTCGGGGAATGGGCAAGTGGCAGCTTAATAGAGGGTGGCCACTTAATAGAGGTCTGCCAGAAATTAGTTTTGGGTGTGGTCAAAACTTTCCAACTAATAATAATAATAATAATAATAATAATAATAACAACAACAGTTTATTACAGCTTATCCATTAAAAATGGCTCTTCATCTGCAAACTAAAACTGAGCTGATAATGTACTGTATCCATGACTACACATGGGTTAGCCAAGTAAGTTTTACTTAAAATAATTCTCAGTGTGTCTGTTGCCCTGGGCCACTGAGCTTCTTAAAATTGCAAAGCATTATCATTTATTATTAAAATGGATAAAGTCAGTTCTTGATTATTCCTGATATAGCCATGCAATGAAACTGGGTGAAGTTTTGCAGCCTCTCAAAGGCCATGACCTCTGCCAGCGACCTATATGTAATTAATGGTTGGCTGTCCTAGTTCTTTATCATGTTCATTATTGCTCATCGAGTGTAATGCATCTGAAGTGGGCAAAACTTTAATACTTGTCACTCAGTAATTATTCCTGTATCACTATATTTAGCCATGGTAAATTCTTGTTGGCCATTTAATAGAGGTTAAAACAATAAGAACCCATTCGTTGGGACGGCACGAAGGTGGCCGCGGCCACATAATAGAGGTTACGGTTTAATAGAAGCCTTACTCACAGTATCTTACTGAGTAAGTTGTTCTAGGAATTTCTTTATCTAAATATTACTGTCTTTAATTAAAACACTGGCAGTTGTTTTATTGTTTGGTAAATTAAATTAAATTAATGCAATTTAAAGCCTTTTACCAAATAAAGGTTTCTCACTTTCATACTGACTTACCCCCTTAAGAGTTGCATACACTGGACAGGTTTGTTCCTGAAAGCAAAAAGTAGCTAAGAATTTAGAACCTTCCCTAACTACTATGTTATACATAACTCCTTCAGAGTCAGCTATTATCAATATCTATAAAACTGACTGGAAAAGCAAATCAACAATAAGTCGTCATGCATATGCTGTGGTAGTTAATAATATACCATTTTACAGTTCTGCAAACGGTAGCAGCCTTGCCTGTTGCAGAGGCTAAGGTTGAGCTTGCACTGTTAGAGACGTGAAATTCGTTAGCATGATAATAAAACTGATATGTATATCAAAAGGAAGAGGGTTTGTATCAATGCCCACTCAACGTTAGCCTCGATATCATGTAACAAAGTTGGAACTGTAAAAGGGTCTATTACAAGCTGCATATTTTCATAATTAATTAAAACAATGGGCTGGCAGGTTGATTGTTCTCTTATAATTAACTGAGAGCAGCAGAAGTTGCAATCAAACAGCAGATGCTACCAGCAAAGCTGTAAATTTTGCACAGTTGTACAGGACCAATTCTGGCAATTTGGATTTATTGATAGTGTGAAATACAACACCTGTAAATATTCTTACTAGTCTGACCAAAAATTAATACATTAAATAAATCATTCATTTTATGAAATTTTATATAAATTAGTATTGAGTACCCTTAACTTTGTGAACATTAATTTCCTGAGTAGGAAAGCAATGCATTGTTCTTATGAGCATCAGAATTGAGAACAATTGTATTTTCTGAGCTCCTGGCAAACTGCAAGAATTCTGAGAGCACCAACCATTCTTCAAGTACTTTTGTGAATGAACAATCTGGCCAATTCAAGCAGTTACAGAAATGATGCGAGCGTGAGCAGTGAATCAGCTTTGAAAAACTTGAAAACTTTTTGAGCAGGAGCAAACTTTGGCAAAC
This sequence comes from Epizoanthus stellaris, assembly GCA_025403545.1. NCBI lineage: Eukaryota > Metazoa > Cnidaria > Anthozoa > Zoantharia > Epizoanthidae > Epizoanthus > Epizoanthus stellaris. The sequence goes on from JAOBYG010096210.1 coordinate 5,035, forward strand.
AGTTTAATATCAATATCCCTAAAAATGGTTTGGTTATTTATTTGCCACCAAATTTAACCATTCTTGTTAATTACCTTGTTAACTATCTCCTCCAAATCCCAAAGGCTAACTATCTCATAACAGGCTATTCAAAAACCGGATCTAATACTGCTAAATTCCCCTAATTACAGTGGAACACTGAACAACATTTAGAAATTATTTCTTTGTTAAAACTATTACCTATAGTCAGGGACTGCCTGCATGCTGCCTTTGACACTGCATGTAACCAGCTCTTCACCCTATACCTCTACAAAAAAACTCAGCTTAGACTAACAACATTAGCATCACCCCCCTGTGGCATGTTTCTCTGCTAAGAGCTTTTGCTGCAGTAATCAATAGATAGATGGATAGATAGAAAATACAACCTTAGAGATACTAGTATCATATTCGCAATAATTTCTGTATGTGTATAATATATAACTCAGTAACACATGTACATACCTTGAGCAAATTGATTTCTTTAGCAGCATTCTCCAGTGTTGAATATGGAGGAGAGTCTGTGCCTACAGCAACAAACAATCAGGTATCGTGTTAATTTGAGGGTAGGCCATTCTGGCAGCTGAGGATTTTATGTGCGACCCTGTGCGAGCGTGTGCAACCGTGTACAGTTGTCTGTGCGAGCGTGTGCAACCGTGCATGGTCGTCTGTGCAAGCATGTGCAACCGTGCACGGTCGTCTGTGCAAGCATGTGCAACCGTGCATGGCCAAATTATACTTGTGCGACCGTGTGCAGTCATCTGTGCGATCGTGTGTGAGCATGTGCGTCTGCATGCAGTTAATTTTTTGCCCAATTTCTGTTCGAGCATGTGCAACAATGTTCGAGTGTGTGCGGCGATATGCGAGCATGTGTAGTGATGTGCGACCGTGGGCAGTGTAGTGGGTGTACAACTTCAGAAATGTCAAAACATTTCCAATGAAGAACTTGAAAATTGACTCAGTTCAAACTAAAACCAAATTCTGCGGACGAGTGCGTTTGGCTATCCACCGTTGTTTGTTAGAGTCTAGATTTGATTAGATTTTGGACTTAGATTTTGTTGATATAATGTGTTGTCAGTTGTACGACCAAATACATCGAAGTGTGCTCCAACAGTAGGGGGTATATAGGTTTTTAAAAGAAAGTAATGTGCAAAGATCGACCTGGTGCTGTGTGAGCGAGTGGCCACGTGAAACGGCAGGCAATTTTAGCAGCTGGCAAGAAATAATAAATTCGACATAAATTCTCACCGGACAGGATACTGATTTCGCTTAAAATGTTTTAGTTTCTCTACAATTTTGGAAAGCGAACATAAAATCTACAATAGTTTTCATGACGCCATTTTGAAACTTGAGGACTTGTTTCCTAAACAATCCGCTTTCTTTTCCTTTTTGATATCAGACGGCAGATGATCGCTCAGTTGTATTACTAACCTTCATGGAATTCTTCCCAAACAACAAACTTGCAAAAAATGATTTTATATTTGCAATGAGGCTGTCAAACTATGAAATCGAAACTCAAAACATTTGGCACGTTTTCCGGAAATTCTGTGTGCTGCATAACCTGATTTGCCGTTCGTTGCCAAAAGTCAATTATAATTACTTTTCATTGCCGAAAATCTAATTACGGTATCGCTTGTCCTTTTCATCGTACATGTATTTACTGTTTTATCATTATAAGATTTTAGTTTGGCATTTTGTAACACGCGCCGTTCGTTGCCAAAAGTCAATTATTATTTATTTTCATTGAAAACCTAATTACGGTATCATTTGTCCTTTTCATCATGTTTACTGTTTTATCGTTATAAAACTTTAGTTTGGCATATCGTCACACACGCCATTCGTTGCCAAAAGTCAATTATAATTTCTTTTCATTGCCGAAAACCTAATTACGGTATCATTTGTCCTTTTCATCATGTTTACTGTTTCATCATTATAAGATTTTAGTTTGGCATTTTGCAACATGCGCCGTTCGTTGTCAAAAGTCAATTATAATTTATTTTCATTGCCTGGGACTGCGCCAGGTTCAACAATGATAGCATCCCCCTCCTCTATCATGACAAAACCACGTCGGACTAATCTGGGCATTAAGTAAACAATAGATTACCCATAGCAGCTACAGTAAAATATTTGCATAAGTATCGCCTTCTAAACAATAGGCAGATCATAATTATCTAGTTTCACAACACATGAACGTTCGAACAAACTTGTCATTTTAAAAACAAATACACGAGACAATCGTTGATACAAGTCCATCTGTTTCGCAACACATTCATGAGCATTTAAACAAACTCGTCACTTTGGAAACAAATACACACAAGTCCGTCCGTTTCACAACACATGAACGTTCGAATAAACTCATTAATTTGAAAACAAATGCACGATACAATCGCTCATACAAGTCAGTCCGTTTCACAACATATGAACAACAACTCAGAGGAGGATGCTTGCAGTCCGCAGGTCAGTTTCAGGGTCGATTACTTCGGCAAGGAAATTTTCAGAACGATTTTGTTTAGAGCTTGATAGTTGTTTAGAGCTTGACAGTGTGCGTGGTTTCTTTCAGTGTTTCGATAGAGATCCCGTAGATCATGCATGCAGGTTTTCTACGACATAACTTAAAGAAGGAGGGATTTTTCAATCAACACATACATGTGTAAGCCTTTGATTGGCTTGCGGCATTGCAGACACATTCGGCGCAGATTTCAAACAAACTCGCTTTGTTGATTTTAAACAAAGTGCCAAACACATGGCCTTTGTTTAGGATATCATAACAAAGGACTTAGATAACAATACTTAATGCCCAGTTTAGTCCGACGTGGTTTCGTAATGAACTGAGAATTTCAAACCCAAGAAATCCTTTACATCACTTTTACATCTGAGTACTTACTCCACCCGCCTGGGAGCTTATCATCCTTCTGCCATGCCAGCCTAAAAAAATGAGAGGACGGACTAATTTGCATATAATTAGTATTCATATTATTTTGAAGTTAACGAATATACCATGTATGGACTTTAATTGATTATATGTTTGGCATGTTTTTTTGGCAATGTTAAATTATTATTGAATTTTGCTGTAACTGAGAAGAAGCTATATAACTAAAATATCAACCACTAATTCAAAGATGTTGAAATATCTCGCACCAGAAAGACTTTCATTGGGCTTCTAGGAGTAGAACTAGAAGTCTCTGACAACAATCGATTACGATAACTCGTTCCATTTTCTTTGACCTCTGTTGGGCAATTCCACATGTATGAAAAGTGTAAAAAGCAAAAAATTTCAAAGCCAATATTTCTTAGTGAAACTTATATTATCAGAAAGCTGATACATTGGGTTGTTTGAAATAAATGAGATTTTCCGAGTCTTGACCACACCCACTCTGTGGGGGACCATGGTATTTGGAGCTCTCCGAGACCCTTAATTTTGAAAATTTTGAAAAGGAACTTGAATGTATAAATCATAACAGAAACACTAAAAAGATTACAAGAAGCATTAGGGCATGTATACATAGCCTTTTACCGTAAACAATTATGGGGCTGAGAAAAAAGGTATCTGATTTGTGTTGCGGACATTACGTAATGTCTGCAACGTTTATAGGCATTTTTTTTTAAATTATTGAAAAAAATTTACAACATTTTGAATTGATATTTATGGTGCTCTTTTAGTTTGATATAGACCTTATTTTAGTCAAACAAATTTACCAACTAAGGCAGTTTTTCTATCACCAGAAATTACAAGGGTAAAAGTGTTGTGGACATTACGTTGCGGACATTACATATTCTTTATCTTACCAAAAGTGACAGCAATGGAGAATTTGTGACCAATTACAAAGTTCTGAACAGAATATGATTTATTAATAAGCACCAGTGCCATCAATAATCAGTCAAAAACAATATTTTCCATCCCAAAAAACAATATGCAATGATGACGATAATTATTATAAAAATATAACAGAAAAGTAAAATTTTGCCTAATTTTAAAATACCCTTGCTTAAAGCAGACATCTCCTGAGAAAAGTATATTCTATCAAATACATGTGTGTAAATTAAACTTTCATTGTAAATTAAACTTTCATTGTAAATTACTGATTGAACCTTTATCATAACTTCAGTGCTGTTCATACAAACAAATCAATATCACTAAATCAAATTATTATGTTTAACCCTTAAAGACATGGGGGGAGGGTATTTGGACCCCCCAAAGATTTTTCAAACCTCATATTTTGCCTTTTGATCATGACCAATTGCCATAAACCTTTTGGCAACTGTAGCTTGATGATAGACACATCGTTTGATGTGTGTTAGATGATGTCAGCACTCATAATTTATGTAGAATAAACTAGAAGTTCTCATGGAGAAGTAAAGTGCATTCGTGAAAGTGTTTTATTAGTGGTGCTGTGCAATATTTTCTGAAGGGGGTACTAATTAATAACAGTTATTCGATGAGGTGGTGTCTATAAGCTGTTAGTCCACGAGGTGCTTCGCCGAACCTAATGTGTTGATTTATTATAATAGAGTATTATTGTTCCTACTTTTAGTGTTTACCTTTTTTCAGAGGTAACATTATAAAATACGTGTTATAAGAGTAGGACAATCCAAATACTTGTAATTCTCATACACTTTATTTCCAAATTCTAACGTTTATTAAGTCAACAATGTAACAACAATTTCAAATTTAGTAATGAATTTGCCAAGATAAATGAAATGGGAACATATTTAACAATTAACAAAGTTTGCCAATAGATCAATAACATTACTGTTGTCTGTCAATTGTTTATTTTTTCCCCAAGTCCAAGCGATGCAAATAACACCACAGGGGTGCAAAATAAACAATTAAAAATCTTAAGTACACATTTTTCTCAAAAGCAGCAATGAAATTTGCTAAGTTTTAAAAATGTAACAGGAACATTTTTAATAATTAATGAAATTGAACAATGTTGTGCTCACACTCTGGTTTGCAACTTGAGTATAGCTGCTGAGTAACGTGTTGGATTTTTGTCTTTTTCACTACTTTACTTAGTCTATCTACGCTAGCAACACCAGTGTGAACACAAGTTATAACAGTAACTTTAAATGAAGCAACAGTTCGTTTGTCACTATAATGTTATTGAAGTGGTGTTTCATTCTGTTCCCTAAGTCGAGTAGCAGTTTGCTACATCAATTATTTTCCAGTGAGGAATATCATACGTAATGTCAATGATGTCAAGCTGAAGTAGAGCATCTGTTAGCTCATCGTCTGTAGCAAGCTTCAAATCTGGTTGTGGAACACAAAATGTAGCAAGTTTTTGTACAACTTGATTGTATGCTGCCAGGTGCAATATATCTCTCAGATGTTGCATTAAAACAGTAACTCAACTTAACAGGCAACCAACAGGTGCTAATAACTATGATATGGCAGCATTCAGCATTCTGCCTTGTATACAGCAGTTCATACTGAAATTGCTCAACTACAATGTTATTGAAGTGGTGTTTCATTTTGTTCCCTAAGTCGAGTAGCAGTTTGCTACATTAATTATTTTCCTTTGATGAATATCATACGTAATGTCAATGGTGTCAAGCTGAAGTAGAGCATCTGTTAGCTCATCCTCTGTTGCAAGCTTCAAATCTGGTTGTGAAACACAAAATGTGGCAAGTTTTTGTGCAACTTGATTGTATGCGGTCAGGCGCAATATATCTCTTTCATTTTTCGAGTCTTGAAGATGCATACGTAGGAACCATTGGATTTGCCTGCCAGTAGTTTTTTGGGTCAGTTTGCATGTTTGGCAGTATGCCAATTTGCCACCTTGCTTCTGTGTAACGGTTTTGTTGCAAGCTGAGCAGCAAAGCGATTTTGTTGTTGATTGTATTCCAATAATGTCAACAGTGACATCTCTTGTCGATACTAATTCAATGTCATCAATAGGTGCTAATGTGCTGTAGAATGGGGTTGCTTCTTCAATACATAGTTGACTTTCATCCTTTGGTGTATTGAGGTATCTGGTATTCATACTTTGTTTCATTCTTACATTCTTGAAGATGTAGGTTTTATTCTCTTCTAGTTTGCCTGCTTGGTCTCCCCATAAAATCAATTTTATATGTCCTGTTTCATCAACAGTGTAAGCTTCTTGCTTTTTAAGTGGCTGCCCTGCGTCATTCACAAGAGTTTTAACTGAAGATAAGTTGTGGCTTACCTGCTTGCGAAATTGAGAAGCTCCAGCGCATCCAAAATACTGCTGCTCGCCTTATCACTGGAATACGAC
>JAOBYG010096321.1:0-11282 GCA_025403545.1 Epizoanthus stellaris
AAACTGTAAAATGTACAAATTGAAAAATTGACTCTGAGCCTCTAATTCTAACTTGTCCCAAGTTATGTAATAAGTTAAAAAAAATTGACCTATCTTAACTAAATATGGTTCAGGGTTTGCCCTTTTATTTTGGTTAATAAAGCCACCAACTTTTTATCAAGCTCCACAACTGATTATACATACCGTAAAATACCGGTTACAAGCCTTTAGGGTTTTTACATTTCCTCTTTAAAACACCGATGGAATTATTTCATTTTTTTATTGTTCAACATTTTATTCTGTAAATGCCAACTGTATTGCACAAACCTAGCAGCAGTTGTTAATCACGAAACCAAAATCAACGAAAATAGGTCTACTAGCACACGTTCATTAAGCGTCAAACTCTAAACTATATTTCAGTATCGATTGATGGATAGCCAACTGCAGTATCAGTATATATACACATACTATACTGACTACTGTTGAGCTCATTGCATCAGTTAACTTTCAGCAAAATGGAGAAACATGTCAGTTTAAACGCCTATGAATGTGTTGTAATCAAGATATTATGCAATCAATGAACGAAGAAAATGTGCAAAGACTATATTCAGCTTTTGAGTTTTTTCTCTGGTCCTATATTGGCAATAACACAGAGAACCTTTTCCTTGGACAAACCACTCAGGTTTCTGATAGCGACAGCCGTTAGGAGAAATTGTAAAATATAAACTTACCTACATCCGTAAGCTTATCGACGAATCCGCCAGTCAGCCACGATGATACCTATAGTATCGATAACGCTTGCGGTAGCCACCGAATCTCCTACGACCGTAGCGACGGTAGCGACCGTATCTTATGCGACCATAGCGCCGATGACGGCGGCGCGGAGAGTACGGGTCATTTTCCAATTCTTCCAGGGCGGACTCATCCTCATCCTCGTCCTCATCCTCATCCTCATCCAGAATCAGGTCACTATATATAAACTAGTAATTACTAATAGTAAAGGGATTGCTGCGAGTGTAAGCGATGGTAACAGTTTATCTTTTAAATAAAACAAAGGAATTGTTATTTTTAAACAACAAGTTCCGGTATAAAAGGATAAGCTCCGCCCCCTTTCGTTATGAAATTTGAATATTCATACTTCCTAATGGCAACTAACGGTCGAAGTCAGTGGCGTGCCAGCTTACAGTAGATTTGCAGGCCCGGTACTGATGTGTGTTGGACGATGATTACCAGCGCCGAAGGCACGTGTTTCTAGGGGGGTCCGGGGGCATGCCCCCCCCCCGGTAAAATTTTGAAATTTGTATATCTGAGATGCCCTTTCCTGCGTTCTGGAGACTGGAAGTTGGCTTGAAATAGTCCGTGAATAATGTTTTTTTATTTCATCCTTAGCACTTTTATTTATTTATTTTTTATTTGTTCGTTTATTTATTTAATTTTTTTGTCAAAAAAATGTGCAGGCCCGGGCCTGCAGGCCTAAGAGCTGGCTACGCCACTGAGCGTTATTAATTTTGCACCAGAATAAGCCTATAAATTTGAAGATATTTAATATTTCGGAATAAATGAAGTTTTTGAAGCAATGCGTTTGTGTGGAAATAAAAAAAGCTATATTCAAGAAAACGCATAAATTAGATTATTATTCACTAAGCCATAAATTACTGAGATTTACGCGCGAAATAAAAGTGATATCAACGTTGCGGACGTCCGAGGAATAGCAATAAAAAGTGAGTGTTTTGATTGGTTAACGAAAAGCTATTCTTATTGGATATCGTTTCTGGAGCGCAATGGCATTGGTGGATTTGGATCCTCCATTTTCGTATAAATACCCCTCCAAAACTTCAACTCGTCAGTTGCCAAGATGTCTCAGCACGAGAAGTCTGGATACGTTCATTGCGTGTCTCCAACTAAAAAACCTACAAGTAGTTCAAGCTACTTTCAGTTTGAACTGCAAACCAGCAACTCCGAGTTTGCACACGGTGTCTGTTACGATGAGTCGAAGAAGAAACTTTTTCACAACTTGGTGCAGTCGAAAAGCCCTGTGAAGATGAGAAACATTGCAGAGAAGAGGGGGCGGAACGAAGACGTCCTTGATGTCATCGTTAGCAAGAGATCCCATGTAGAAGAAGCGCCAAGCTGCCAAGTCGACTTCGAGTACGACAACAGCCATACCGATGAAGACACGGCGGTCACCGCTACTGCAGCAGAGATCCGAGAAATCAAACCACGGCAGATGGTCTCCATAGAAGCAAGGGTTACCGTCGTTTCTGACCAGGTTGACGAACAAGAAGTCAGAGGACAGCTACTTCAGTTCAACGAAAACGTCAGTCCAGACGCGCGGTCCAGACCAACCACTGCTACAGGCTGACCAATCTCCGTGTCAGGAGGTATAATGGTGTCAGATTGACCACGTCAGCGTCCACAGAAGCAGCCGAGCTTGAGGGAGCGGCTTTCCCAGAACCGGATGCGGCGACGTTGGAAACGCTCATGCAAGTACAGGAACTGCATGTTGCCGAGATCCAGCTGGCCGAGAATTATCAACGGTCTTATTGCTGTCGCCGATGTAGAAAAGCAATAGCTGTCGTCTCAACAGTGCAAGTGGCAACGTGTGTACATTGCGGAGCAGTTCAGAGACTTGCTTCATGCAGTCAGAACGTCATGGTCCGTATCAGTGTTGAGGACGGTGGTAGGCTTAGAAGTCTAGCGGTGTTTACGAGGGAGCTACAAGCACTTCTGGACCAGTACAATGTCACCAGCAACGAGGACCCAGTGATAATTACATCAGACCCGGATCGTGTCTACTTCGCGCTGTTGATACTGCCAGAGTTTACCCTGAGGTACAGGAGGACGGCGAACACAGTGATGCAGGTGATGTTTGGGAATCAAGTACAGGAGGAAGACGGACAAAATGATGCGGGTGATGACTGATTGATTCACCATGCATTTATCTAAAACGGCTCTTTTAGGAGCCACCAAATATAATAAAGATATGACCAATGTACTTCCATCTTGTTTTTCCCCTATCTGAATCACTTCCATTATCACTACTTAATTCAGAAATTCGAAGGGTCTTAAAAACGAACTTTTAATTTTAGTTTAGAATCGGAAATAACAATTTGACAGTATGTTATACGTTTTCAAAACCTCGAAGGGGGGGGACTCCCAACTTTTTGGGGCGGGGCTTCTCGTCGGAAATTTTCAATTGAACCCCTAAAAGGTACCAATTTGGTAGTGGCTCAAACGGAATTTTACCCCTAAGAGGTACCACTTTAAAACGATAGACAAGGTCAGTCAATCAAATTACACTAAAACTAAGAGCATTTTCGATGGTACATTTTAAATTTCGATTGTATCTTCTTCCAAAGATTTTAGAAATGTGGAAAACAACACTTTCAGACACTGGTGTCAGGTTGAGTGGCGTTTTCTCACTCTTCTCAGTCTATTGCAGATTTCTCTTTTTTCACGTGTCAGATCACCATAAACCTATATATCAGTGGAAAGCTTATGAAAATGTCTAATTCACAGGCATTATTTTGTTTGAAAACTGCAATTTTCCGAACGAGTATGGGTGTCGTCCTTTAAGCACAGGTCGCCCACACTCTGAGTTGGTCTATAATATCATGTCCGTCATATTAGATCGAATTTAAGAGACTTTGTATGGGAAAGAATTGGTCGAAATATTAGTCTGAAATAAATAAATTAATCATCCTCGTTGCACTTGTCTGTCTCTTGTATGTGTATTTACATCCTTGTGAAATCTGGGGTCATTCTGTTCATTATTTACCGAGATATCCCTTGACGAAGTCCCCCCTAGTAATTTGTGGTCCCTATGGGGGACCTTTCTTGATGCCCCATCACAGCCGCACACTTCCCTTTATGGCATTAGTTGTCACCTTGTCATATTTAGCACTATCAATACTCCAATTCCGTTTGTGCGATTTTTGAAATTCCAAATACTTTTAAAGTTATTGCAGCATAACATCGCTTCTCTCATTTCAAAAACTGAAATATAAGATTTTCGTCTCTAAAATATAAACAAAGTGGGATATAAAAAATCGCTCAAATGAAATTGGATTATAAGTAGTGACGATCATGACAAGGTAACAAATGATGATGTAAAATGAAGTGCGGCTGTGATGGGACCTCGCAAAGGTAGAAAATTGTCCCAAAAACATGGTGCTTGTATAATTTGAGAATTCATTATTGTATTAAACAAGACTTACCATAATTTAGAGAATGTTGTCATCACAATTTTTGTTGACTATAAATTTTATAAATACAACAACTGTTTTGCACAGCAAACTTGAAAATCCACTTACATTATTTTATCGGTAATGTTATTTGCTATGCATGTCAGACAAGTTTTTCGTAAAGCTCAATATCACAAAATTTCTCTACCTGTTGCTTTGAAATATTCCCATAATAAAGTACAAACAATAAGTTTCAGTCTTTGGTGCAGTAATTATGTTTGAGATTTCCTGTTTGTTGTTCTTTGCTTTTCTTCAGAGCATTTTATCAATTGAGGCAAATCTGCATTGTCCGATAACATTTCGTTTTCGTTCGAGAGTCCCTTTTCAGTTTTTGTTATACCGCACATATTCAGCATACATGCTTCTTCCTTCAGCTTCCGCCACCTTGAAATGTTATTTCAACTTCATGTTTCTGAGTACCGTAGTCTTCCCGTGTAGTTGCCAATGATGCCAAGTTAGTGATTGATACACCTGCTATGCCCCCGGCCTTTCTGCTTGTTGATAATCAGAATCTTTTATACAGGCAGTCACTATTGCTTTGCTTCTCCTCCTATGTTCCAGCAGTTACTTGTAGGTTCCAGTTGGTTGGTCTATTCAAAATATATTTAATATCAGAAAATGTCCAACCACAGCATTGGGCCTTTTGTTCTTGGCAGGTCGTGTAATGCCATTTATAATATTATAGGTTCCAGTCTTATTATAATTGTGACTGTGTTCACAGCATTTGGCCAGGATCTAATGATGCAAAGTAACAACTATAAGGTTCTAGTTTCAATGGATCTGGCACTGTAGTCTGACCAGATGGTGCTTGTGATTCCAATATTATGTCAAATTATGACAGAACTTAACCATTCCGTAGTATCAAGGCACTTCCAGTTACAGGAAATCGTGTTTTAGGATGCAGAATTTGTGGGGAAACTTGTCTGTATTTTTCAATTTATTCAGTGTCGTTGAGTTCTGCAGAAAGAACAAGATACAAAATTAGCAAAATTGTACTTCTTAGATGTGCATATATTTACGAATTAGCAATTTACTTTAATGCCGACTTTCTATTTTGGTATAGTGAATTTTTGTTGTCTTGTTTTATGTAGAATTGGACTTTATCTATCAGTATTTCATTAGTATTTAAAAGGACATAAATAATATTGTACCTGGTATGTGAACATCAGGGGCCGAGATGTTCCTTTATGGGTCCAGGTGACCCCAGGGGCTCATGGGAAGCCCAAAATTATTATTGATTATCATTAATAATGCTATATTATTCACCATACTTTTATATTAGGTCAGCTGAGCTGTTGTTACAATATAGTGTTTAACCAAATTATTGCAATGTTGTAACTTGTTTTTGGATAGACATTTTTTATCATTAAGAACTGATAATGGATATGGGAAGTGACTTCATTACAAAAACATTATTTGGAGTTTGTTGACAATAAATTGTTGATATGACTTCATCGATTGTATTGCTGGTTGTATTGAGTGTGTGTTTCTTGTGCTATTTGTTCCAGTCTCTGTTCTTCCTCCACACGAAATTTCATAGTTGCTGATTTTTTTATGTTAGACAGCCTTTCAAAGGTCATGGGTTCAACAACACAACTTGGGAGAGTTTTAACTCTACTCAATGCAACAGTGGAGACACCTAAACACTTCTCAGATTTACCAATATCTACCCAAGCTTTGGGAAGTGTAAGTCCTTGGCTTTTATGAATTGTCAATGCCCATGCTAGTCGAAGGGGTAACTGCTGTCTTTCATGGATACCATCTGGGGACTGAGCTGTGACAGTTATTGGGCATATAGGTACACAAGATGGCAGAGTATCACTAATTGATGGACCTCTATAATTATCAAACTGCACAATTACTGCAACTGGCAAGTCTGGTGGCTGTTGATTGTTCTGATAGACAAAATGCACAACTTTACCAGTGGCACCATTGCACAACCCAGCAGTTGGCCATAAGTTCATTGTTAGCATAACCTTCGCACCCTTACCTAAAAGGACTAATGGCTGCAGCCCTGACATGTCATCAGGACTTATTGTTTTGGCATAGGAAGAGGAATTACGGGCACTGATTTGGGCAATTGGATTGTTCGACTTAATAAGCTGTTCATGATTATACTGAGCTACGTCGTTAGTGCCATAGAACAACCTAACTGCATCATCAAATAGAGACAGATCATGAACCTTTGACGGTTGACGAGTTAACAACAATTTCCAATCATCAATTGTTGATTCACCTCTGCGCAGTCGTAAAAGCAAGTCTCTGAACTGCACTTGCTGTGAATCATCACCCTGTATGCGTTGGTTCACTGTCAATTTAACTACTTTGTCAAACATTCTGTATGCATGGAATCCTTGTTCCCCAACGCTGTTAGTTGGTTTTCCATGATAAAGTGGTTTATCACCTACAGGTGGTAACTGAGCTGGATCTCCAACTAATATTACAGACAATTCTCCAAGAATCTTGTCATGAAAACCTGTTGCTTGTTTGCAACGCCTGTCTATCCAACCCAAGTTTACCTGACCGAGAAGTGAATACTCATCTATTACTATGTACTCAATACCAGACTCTCTTGCAATCTATTAAGGCTTTGACCCTTAAGGTCTTGATTACGATTTGCCCCAACTGGAAGTTTCAAGAGCGAGTGGATAGTAACACCTCCAATATTAAACGAAGCCATTCCAGTTGGTGCAGCGAGTGCACATCTGTCTCTCAAAAGATTCCTGATAGCATTTATAACATAGCTCTTCCCAGTACCTGGAAAACCATTTATTATTAGGTGAAGTGGGTCTTTATCAACAGATGTATCTTGAAAATGGTCTTTTACAATATTGTATGCAAGTTATTGCATTTAACTGAAATTTCCAAGGTTTACGTTTGTGTAGGGTTTTACGTTTGTGTAGGGTTGCTGCATGGTTTCACTCATTTCCTCTCTCATTTTCTTAATCCAGCTGGGCATGTCACCAATTTGTTGTTCAGAATAATGATCCCTGTCTTCGTTCCAATTATTGTAAAAATCTGGACGTCTTTGACATGACTGTTAAATGGTCTATGAAGATCAGCTAAAATCATCCACTCATCGCGAGTGTTTGCAGACTCTACAGGTTCAACATCCCCTCCTTCCTGGCTCTGCACAACTGACTGCAATTTATCAAACCAATCTGGGACATTAGCCTCTGCATATGGCATTTGCAAGAAAGCTTTCCATTTGTTTATGAAGGTTTCATCTGAAGGTTCCTCATTATCCCATGCATCATCTTGGGTCAGTTTCCAGGGTTTATATCTAATAAGCTGATATTTACAGTAAAGAGAGAAATTTGGCCCTCTGGGATTAGAAGAGTATGTAGGAAAGAATTTTGGGATGACATTTTCAGGAAGTTTCACCAACTTCTTGTTCAAAATTTTGAACTTTGTTGCGAATTGAACAAAATTTAGGTTGGTGACATCAAGTGAATTGTCATATTGACCACGATTCGCATAAGTATCAAGAAGTGAGTTGGAAGAGCAAATCTGACCCTCTTCAGTAGATGTCGTATGTACCCTACGTGACCCATTTAAGCTTACTGAGACAACATTGAAAGATGAGCTGTACAGTTTCTGGGAGAGCAAGTGATGCATTGTTTCTTGTGCAGCATAATCTCTTTCCCCTAAAGTTTTCATTATTATCTTCTTGATAGCCCTGTGGGGATCACTGTTTCTGTTGATATTTTTGACAATGGTATTAAATGCTCCTTTTAGCAAAGGCGTTCTGGGTTCTCCTTTTGCTGCATATTTTGTCAGATACTCAACACAAGCATAATGATCAATGACCACCTGTATGTCACAGTTAGCTCTCCAGCCTTGCAACTGAAGTCGCTGGTTGTTATTTAGTCTCGAGTCGTTTCTCTGGGTAACAATCTTTGCTCTATAATGCACTTCATTTCCTTTACTGTGAACTTTGTCAAACACTAATCTAGTCTTTTGACAGTGTTCCATTGGAAAGTTAAATCGACACTTTAAGTCTTGTTCACTGCTCTTTTTCCGCAGACAATAGCTACTACTACAACGAGTATGCCGTTGCACCATATTTAAAAGATCACAATAATCTGACTCCATTTCAAAATCATTGATATCCTTATAGTATTTCTGGCATGGATGAACCTTGGGTCTGACCCAAACACTGTTATCAGGAGGATTAGGGTTCATGGTAGATAGCAACCAGTCAACATATTTGCAAACAGTCTTAGCAGCTTCATCACCAGCTGTAATTTCATGATCTAAGTGTTTAGTGTCTTCACAACTACTTTCATTTTTCATTTTTTGTACCAAGAACCCTTTCAGGGCAATCTTAGTTAGATCACACAAACCAGGGTCATTTTTTAGCTTTGCTGTACCATGACAGTGAATACTACCTCTATCCTGATACTCAAATCTAAACCAGTGCCATTTGGCATCAAGTGTATTATACAGCCAGTGCTTAACAAAGCGTTCTAGCCTTTGGGTGAAAAACCAGTCTACAATGTGAGGATTGTTAATGACATTTTGACGTCTTTCTTCACTTCTGCTGTTTCCACTGCTTACACCAAACATTGCATGTAATTCAGGCCAATGCATGTCAGCTGATGAAAATGTAAAAAAGAATGTTGGTGTACCAACAGTTGTTACAATTGCTTTCAAATCTTCTCTTACTTTATGCCAATAAGCACTCGTACCGGCAACATTAGCAACATATCTAGAAAGTTTCGACATAAAAACATTTGTGTTTATATTGGTAGTAGCCATTTCACGCAACTCATCAATTGTCAAATGTGCTTCACCTGGATTTTGCTTTAGGAATATCCCACTTTGCTGGAGGGTCCTTTGTCGTTGTAGCATATCGAAGGCCCAGTATGAAAATCTAGGGTGCATAGCAAAACGGTAAATCCATTTTCCATCTACATTTTCTGCAAATTTCATTAGATGCTTCACGCTGTTACCAAGGGAAACATCCCTTATAAGTGATGGATTTGTCGGGTCTCCTTTGCCATCAGGGAACAAGGTAGGAAAAGCCATAGTGGCTAAATAAGGTGTTCGATATTCATTCAGTGGTTCATCTTCAACAGTGGGCCAGTTAATTGGCTGATCTGCAGAAAGCTGATCTCCTACTGCTTCAAACTCTTGTTTTTGCTGTTCACAGACTGGTAAAAAGCTACTTGTTTCAGAAGTTTGATCATAAACTATATCATATTTTTCACTAATATTATCTGACAAATGAAATTCTTCCTCAATCACTTCATATGTGATAAGTTCATTCTCAGATTCTGCAGTCAGTATATCAGGTGGAACTCCATTAACAGGCAAACTATCTATTGCATCTTTATTGACAGTAATATCAGCATAATGTGGGTTATTTTCTATCAACCATAATAGGGCATCAAGCACTTTTTGCTTTCTAACATTAACATCTTTAAATGTGTCATCTCTGCCTTTTACCTTAACGATGATAACAGAAAGGTCCTTTGGATATCGTGGCAAAGTGGAAGCAAGTTCTTCTACATTTTGGGGAAGATTGATACAGTGTCCAGAGTAACCCTTCTGTCCACCAGGTTTTATGTAAACTTTCATAATTGGGAGAGCACGGGCAATTAACATTTCCTCAATTTGGGTTAACTCCTGTAGCTCAAGTGGCACTAATCCTGGAATCATAGAATTTTCAGAAGAAAACTTCTTGGGATTCTGTTTATCTCTTGAGCATTGTAAGCAGATGTAACTTTCTGGTGATCTTGGCTTTGTTTTGATTGACCATGCTTCTTTGCAAATTAAACATTGGTATATTGAATAGTCAATGGATTTGTGAAATTTCTTCATATTCAATTTTGCCCAACATTGCTCATGGATGGGACCATTCCTCAACACATCATATTCACTCAAGTAGCTTTTTTGAATGTCAACTTGATTAGTTCTATGTTCTTTACATGCATTCAGCTTATGTATCTTATCAAGTTCCTTATTTCTTGCCAATTTCTCCTGCTTTGCATCTGAAGTTTCATTCAGCTTACGCAAATTATCAAGTTCTCTCTTTCTAGCCAATCTCTCCTGCTTTGCAACTGAACTTTCATTCAGCTTGCATAATTTATCAAGTTCTCTGTTTCTAGCCAATTTCTCCTGCTTTGCATCTGAACTTTCATTCAGCCTACGTAACTTATCAAATTCTATGTTTCTAGCCAATCTCTCCCGCTTTGCATCTGAACTTTCATTCTGCTTACGTAACTTATCAAACTCTCTGTTTCTAGCCAATCTGTCCCGCTTTGCATCTGAACTTTCATTCTGCTTACGCAATTTATACTGTTCCCTACGCTTTGCAAGTCTCTTCTTCTTTGCACCTGAACTTTCGTTCTGTTTTCGTAACTTGTCAAATTTATTCCATCTTTCCAATCGCTCCTTTTTAGCATCTGAACTTTCACTAATTTTTCTATCAGCATTTGATAACTTTCTCTTTAAACCAACTAAAACAGTTTTATTTTGACTACAGCTATCTTGTACTGTAGAAACATAGTGGAGATCGTTGATATAACCAATGAATATTGTCTTTGGGTTCTCCAGTGGATTAACTGGTGTAATAACAGTTGCTTCAACGGATGAAAAATTAGACTCGGTAATGTGAATAACACAAGAAAAAGCATTAGCTACAGCTTGCATGATCAAATTGTCGCACCATGTTCCTTGTTTGGCCATTTGGTCAATATAGGTTTCCCACGAAATATTGGCCATACTTTCAATATAATATTCTGGATGACTTTCCATGTGGCTAATTGCAGTACTACGAATATGGGAGTGCATGTGCACATTACCATAAAGTTGGTGTGCAACTGACTTAAAGAAGCAATCACCTGAGCCACCACAATCGAGTGGTAATAAGCCTATCTCTGCTAACCTTTGACCTAAACAATCCCATGCCAATACATGCTCATTTGTATTTTTTGGATGCATTCCTCCTTTCAAACTATGTCTATCACAAATCTGAGAATTTCTTGTTTTGAAGCATGAACCATGCATGTGTCTACCAGTGGCAGTGGGTGCTTTTACTGAATCACAACATTT
>JAOBYG010096432.1:0-11282 GCA_025403545.1 Epizoanthus stellaris
TGCCATGGAAATTAATTAGTAAAGTGTGGACTACTTGCATGCCAAATGGCTTTCCCTAATTCTCAACCATTTCGAAATTCATGGGGGGAGTCAAAATGACCCCCCCCCCCCCCTTGAACGTTCGTGTTATGATTTTAGGCGTTAAACCTGATGTAATTCAGTAGCAGTATGTGTCCTTTTGGTATACAGGCTTCCAGTTTAAGAGTTTTATTCATAAATTATTTGCTCATAATAAATCTTTTCTCATATGTGTTAAGTCCATGTTGTTGAGATTTCAATTTACACTTTGATCACTTTGTAATTTCCATGTTTCATTTGTCAGCTGTACTAAGGACATTGTCTGAAACAAACAAGCTAGCATCTGCATGCATTCTTTTACCTATCGGTTTTATTTCAAGCTTGATACTGACAAGCGATGCGTACACCTGTAGCTGTGGGAATTAAAATCACAGCTGGATTAACATAAGTCACTTGGTATTCATTTGTTAGTTGAACACTGGTCACGAACTGTGATACTGTGACACATGATGCTGATTTGTTTTCACAAGACCGAGTTTGTGTTTATACTTTTAGTTGATATTGTGTGAGAACGTTTTTGGCTTTTAGTCCAAATGTATTTTAAATAAAGCACAAAATCTGAACAGCAGCTTTCTTCAAACTGTGAAGCAAAAACATCTGGAATTGGAGAGAGATTACTGTTGGGAGTCATAAATATTTGCACAACATCATTCAGTACACAGCGGAGGGCGGGCGAACATAATGATTCATTTCATTGTGGATTCCCAACTTTGTTCAAGATTTTAGGATTCAAAGGTAAGATGATTGTAAGAATGTTTTCAAAGCTGCTGAATGGCCTGATTTGTTGGAAGGCATCACATGTCATTTGAAACCTGCACAGCACGCGCTGTGTGAAGTCTTGGCATTAAGACACATTCAAAGAGCTTTCTAAAATATTCATCAGAAATGAAACAGAAATCAAAACTTAGCATTTTCTGAGAACTTTTCATACAAGCACGTATACGTGACTGATCAGATACTCCAAAACAACTCAAAATCAATGTTGTACATTTGAGGCACCCGATGGACCCTAGGGTCAGCTGCTTCTTATCGATCTCATTAACGACCCGAGACCCTAAGCGGACCCGAGACCCTAGACCCTAGGGTCATGGTATGTTACCTCTCCACGGTACTGTATGGTCTGAAAAATAGATTTCCTTTATTTTTGGGGTGCTGAGAGGACATCATGTGCAAGTGATGAAATAGTTTATCGTTTGTGAAAAATATTCTAAACTTATCAGTGATTCAAGTTCAAACCAGACTGACACTTTAATTTGTTTATGTCATATTCTTGTCACCAATTATGCAAGATTACTTAACAGTTTTTAGCTTCATGCTCATCAGATGCTAATGCTTACATGTACTTTGTCAACAGAATGTGCATGAGTGGCAGTTACACAGTGTGATCCACCAACCACCATTGCCGGTGGTGGAGGAGGGAAAGCCTGTCCCACCAGTACCTACCCGATCACTCTACAAGATTGTCTCTGAGCATAAAGATGTGGTTAAGGTTGTTATTGTGCTCAATTCAATTGTCAGCTCTTTCAAAGTGGATGCCAAAGATGTGCTGAATGAAATGGATCAGTTTAAGGAACTATGGAATGAGGTGGGCCATCAAATTGCTTCCAGTTTTCTGCATTTAATCCACAACTTTGCTGAAGTTAAAAGTTTAGATATGAAATAGTGGCCTGGATTGCTTGCGATGTGGCGTGCTGATTCAGATGCTTGGGTTTCATCCTCATGTTAATCTTTCCGAACTTCAGGAAGTCTTTGATGCTTAATTTGTATATTCTTATTATAAATTCTTATGAATCAAAATGTGTTTGGATTGCAAAATTTTTGCAATTTGTACAAAGAAATTCAGCAGAAGAAGAACTATGACAATCATTTGTAAATTAATTCCAATTTTCATTTGTCAAGTGACAGGCAAGGTTTGTGGTTTAAGTCTTTACAGTATTTACCTATGTGTACATGTAAATCTATTCAAAGAAGCAGAAACATGACATTTAGTTTTGTTGATTCCATGGACTGATTTAGATAAACTCTACTTTCAAGTTCAACTTTAATGCTTCCAGTGACACAAAAAATATCTGTCAAGTGACATCCATCAAAATTTTACACAATGCTCCATTACAACAATATATTTCAAAGGCTTAAAAAGTTAGCAGTGCACAGAATGTCAGTGGCGTACAGTAACGTAGTGCAAATCGTACAGATCATGCGGCCATACAGTGGAATGTGAAACAGTGTACTGAGTGAACAGGGTGTACGCTCATTATAAAACAATAGTTTTCAAGCATATACTGTGAGTGTACGCTATATGCCAAATTACGCTTCCTACTGTTCGTCGAACTTTCAATGAAGACGACATAAAATTATTTCAGTTTTGTTTCTTTTTACCACTACTGCATACTAAGACATCCAATTCTTGAAGTACTAACATCTCACAAAAATGTTCTATAGAGATTGCAAAACCTTTCCCAGACTTCCTACATGTAGTTCGTGCCAAGCAGTCCAAAGTTAGAATTATATCTAACAGATAAATAGATATTTTAGTAAATAATATAATGGATAGCAGCCGGAGGCTGAATTGCATATTAAAAAAGTTATTTACATGTACATATAGAAATAAGAAGAAAAGTGGAAAACTTTACAAAAAGTTTAAAAATTACAAAAATTACGAATGATTACAAGAATTAAAATCTAGCACATTTAATTAAAAAAGTGTTCCCGAAGCCATTTGTTTTAAAATGTGGAAGGTTAAAATGACGTTGATTTCTCAGAAAAATGTTGGTGATGCAGTAGGGGGGGGGGCAGCAGATGGTGGAGTTTGGTTGAAGGATTGTTGGTAATTTCTTTAAAACGTTTTGGTACATAAAAGCATTTGCCTCTACTCTCCAAGGTGGGGAGGCTTGCAGCTAAAAGGGCACTACTGTTGTGATAGCAGTATAGCAGTATAGCAGTTACTGTCGCCTTTCTCTGTTAATAACTTGATAATAAATTCGACAAATCTGTTTGGAAGAATATTTGCAATTGTTCGGAACTAATTAATGCTCAGAAGTTTATTCCATACAGAACCTCAGCATCAAAACAACACTGACAACTGAACAAGGCTGCATGCTGGTGGTTTAATTCAGAATCCTGCAGTGTAATTGCTTCCTGCAGACTACCACATGGTAGAGAAAAACAATTCAGATAAACTATTTTTTCATTTTTCAACTCGATTACATTTTTATTTGAAAATTGTCATACAATTAAAGGCAAATATTTCATGACCTGACTAGGAGAATTCAACTTTAAATTTGCTTTGGGTGGTTAAATAGTACTGTTATAATTTATGTCAGCATTTTTGTGTGAATTTTGTGTGGAATTCCCTTGTCTGACAATGAGTTATTTATGCCTCGCATGTATACAATCATGTAAATGATTGTATGTTGGTTGATTCTGAAGCACCTTTGCAAGTACAGTAGTCCGCCATTATCTCGAAGGGTCTCAAACTCTGGGGAAATGAAAACAATTAAAGTAGCTTTTACTATTTTAATGAAGACAAAATACTAATATGATACAGCCACTAGAGCCGTCTAAATTAATTTAAAAAAAAAAGAAGACTGATACATTTTCCAGCTTAATTTCATTGTTTTCTGTTTTCAGTGGGTTATCTTCAACGTTAGTTCAAGATAAAAAAAAAAGAAAGGTAAATTTAAGTAAATTTAGGTCAAGGGAAATGAAAAATTATTTGAGATAACGGGGGAGTCGAGATAACCAAGTTCGAGATAACCCATGGTAAATTACAGATAAACAGTGGGACAAATCCAAGGGAAACAGCTTTCTGATCAAGATAGTGAGAGAGTCGAGATAACCGGATTTGAGATAATGGGGGAATACTGTATTGTTTGTTTTCATAGCCTGTAGTAGTATTAAAAAGAAGTAGTTTGAAGGAATTTAATATATGAGCACTAACATTAACATTACTTCTTATTATATTAACATTATTTTATACATTAACAGGTGAAGCGTCATGTAGTGGAAGACTGACTATTAATAATATCATTACTACATGTATTAGCTATTATTATCATTTTTATCATCATTTGACAAAATTACAGTTATGTATCACATTTTTATGCCCACGATTACTACATGTATGTCACTTAGAAATGTCACTGATAGTTAAATTTATTACTGATTAATATGTTTTTTATCTTCAAAGGATCCCAGTACAAAAGTAAAAGAATTCCTTGAGTCAAATCCGTTGCTGTCTGACTTTGATGCACAGATTAAATACTATCAGGTTTGAAACTTATAAATGAAGAATATTACATGTATGTATTCTCTGGTTTTGAATGAATAATTATAATTATAAATGTGCAGCCAAATAAACAAATACCTGTGGTTCCAGTAACCCGACTGACCCTAGATTTTCTCTCCAACCCTAGAACGTTTTTCCCCAAAATTCAACTGTACACATGATTTTGGTGAGATTGTATTTTTTCTTCACATTTTCAAAAGAAAAAAAGCTATCAGACAGTGCATCAATCAAAGTAATGCCATATTAATTATTATTTAGTGCCATATTATATTTGTGCAATTTACATGTTTGTGTGTGTTTGTTTCCAGATCGAATAGAGTTGGATTTAGTATGTACCTACGGACCCTAAATATTTTTAATATAATTGTGTTACCGGAATCACAGTAGTTTTTTATTTGGCCTGGGCAGAAGTTTGTGAGAACAAAACATTAGATAAATTAATAATATTATTATCTGTATGATAAATTATGATTATTATTGATAACATGCATGAGCCCAATAAGTTGTCTTTCTCTCTTTGACTGTCCATTTGTTTGTCTTAATTGCAGACTCTGTTCAAATGTATACATGTATGTCTCTATGTCTTGATCACATTCTGTTTTATTGATGTATATCGCATGACTTTGTGTATGTAATAAATTTAATGAGCTAAACTTATGGAATTTGTAGAAACTGGAAGCAGAGGTGGAAGAACTCCCATTAAGTTACCGCATTGGCTCAGTTATGTACATGACAGAAAAACTCAAAAGTGCTCTAATTACTGAAACAAAATCATGGAAGCTAGCATTTGGAAAGGCACTGGGAGAAAAGGTTTGTTTTGTTGGACAATTGATGTGTTATTTAATGTTGTGTATTATGTGATGAATGTAGAGATCCATTGTAGCGAACATACATGATACTGTATAACCAGGGTTGCCTTGGAGTCTCGAAAAGTCATGGAATTTGAAAATTAGCAAAGTAATGGAAAATCATGGAATTTTGATTTTGGTCATGGAAATTCCAGACTGTGGTCAAAAGTCATGGAAAAGTTATGGAATTTTGAAATTTAAGATCCATGGTAACCCAGTTTTTTTCCTCCAATTGCAGTAGTCAACATGGATGTTTAATCATGGAAAACTAAACCTAATGCATAATGCTCTGTATTTAGATTTGGTTAATTATCCTGTCTGCGGGATTCATACCAGATCCCAATCACTTCGGGATTCGCGATTGTGGGATCGTGTTGGGATTCGGGATGAAACTTAAACAAAGGAAAATCCCGAAACCCTAAGGATGTGTCACAGCGATATTTAATGAGTTTTTGGAGTTCATAGTGTACATCTTTTGTTTATCGCTTTTATGAATATCATTCTGGACGTCCCGAAAATTATCAGGACGGAACTTCCAAATAATAATTGGCCAAGTAATCTAATACACTGAAAGTATAAAGTCAAATAAAAAGCAAATGGTATCGGTAATACATGTACGATCCTTGACAGTGAAACTGATATGATCTGAAGAGGAATTAAATAGCCAAACATTGTTCTAAATAATGGCACATACAACAAACGTGGCACATAAACAAACGTGGATGAATTTCATAAGTTGAAAATGGGAGAACTTCTATTTTTGTGAATTTGAAAGCAGACAAACTGGCTAGACCACATGGCAACGCCTTCACTACACCCTATAAAATGAAATGTACCACGCTTAATTTAATAAATACTTCTCTCTATCCAAGAAATGAAACATACTGTATCATAGAGGCATGGTTAAATCGAATGAACTCGGACTTCTTGAGATTTTTGTGTGTGGCGGAAATATACTAATTGTTTTTCTTCGATCAGCAATGAGTGCAAAGCAGCACATGCAATTACAAATAAGCTACAGAAACATGTGTATTTGAATTGTCGTTTGTGGCCACTGCAGAGTTTCCAAAGTTTTCACTTTTTCACAAATATTTATCACCATTGTTTATGGCTCATTTCGATTGTATGAACAACGAACGTACAGCAGCAGAGTTGGTGAACAAGAATGAAGTGCAAATTGACACAAATACATGTAAGTTACAAATAAATTACGAGAAAATGACTAATTAAAAATATGAATTTTTACTGGATTTAAATTTGTTTGGAAACTCACTTTCTATGAAACAGTATAAAATTACTGATCACAAATTTGCATATTTGTAATGGATCTGAATACACGTATCATCACAGCTCATATATTAATGCAGTGTGCGTACATTGCAAACACTGAAACATTCAGCAAGACACTGCAATGCAACAAATCTGGAAGGAAAATATCTATACAAGTTTGTTTGAAGAAGTCTGTTGTGTTTGTTTGTCAATTCTTTATACCATACCAACAGACGCATTGTTTATTGTTAGCGGGAAATGTTGCTGTTGAAAGGAATGGAGTTTCAATCAAAATATTACAGTTCAAGGACTTCCTGAATCAAAAATTGCATCCGCTCCCTTTTTCCCTTGTCCAACGGATTGGCCCTGGGTCTCCGAGGATGCAAAAATTGTGGAGCAACAGAAAGTTATACTGATCACAATGGCGGATATGTAGTAGTAAAGTCGATTTTAGAATTGTTTGATTACATGTAGCCGATAATACATTTTGAGGAATTTGTTCATCAAAACTTGTGGAGCCACAAATACTGTTCATAATTTATAATTATAGAACTTACCGGTATACGGATCACGATCATTCATGCTTGTAATTGAACGGGCTGGAGTTCTACCAGCATAGCGATAGCTGTCAACAAGTTATGTTTACATTTTAAGTACGGCGAATATACTCGATACTAGCCATTTGCTCGATACTTTCAATCACAACATTCAGAGATCAACTGGCAGCATGTATCAGTGTTTCTGAATGGAGTTTACTTGTTTTACCTGCAATTAATGTTTGTTTGGAAACGAAACCAAAATATCGCAAACTATCTTAGCTTCTGCATAAATCGTTTCTAAAGCGAAATCGAGTGCATGTCGTGATATCCGATTCGTCATAAAGTTGTCACCAGCATGCAAGTCGATTATTCACTGTACAAGCTGTGTGTGTTTATGCATAAATCCCGAAAGAGTTCGGGACGTGTCCCAAAAAATTATCAGGACAGTTTATCGGGACTTTATTGTTCTACCCGACACGATCCCACAATTGCAAATCCCGAAGTGATCGGGATCTAGTATGAATCCTGTGGATGGTACTGTTTCACTGTATCAGATGGAATCACACATGTACAGAAGGTATTGTTGGCTTAAGGAGAGTTGGAGTCTGATTGAGAATATATTGTCTTATTTCTTTGTCTGGAATTTTGTAATTGTTCATGGAAAAGTCATGGAGTTTTTTAAATTTAAGATCCATGGTAACCCTGATAACAGATTGGAGAAACCAGACACCCATTGAAGTGAATGTTTCCTATTTGCAGTTTTGTCACACAAACAACACTTGTGGTAGTAACCTGAAACCTATGCATGGGCGCTGAGTGTAACAAAGACTGAATAAATAGAATAAAACCTCATGCATTGTTAGTTTTCATGCGCACAGCTGCCTTATTGAGTCTAGAATCAGAGCATACCTGGGTTCCACTAGAACCCAGTTCTCAATTGTTTGTAATTGATGTGAGCTTTCCGAACAATCTTTTCCAACGTACGTTTTCCTACGAACATTTGTGTATTGTAATATAGGATGGGTGAGATGAACCAAAATTGCACCTCTCCGTTTTACCTAAAGGACACTAGTACTCTCTTCTCAATACAACCAAATTGTAAATGTTTGAAGAAAACAGTGAAAATCGAGATACATGCTGTCCCCAAGACTACATTACAAACAAAATGGCACCATAAAAGTATGTTACCTGGCAACTCATACGGCAATTGTTCAGTGCATGTGACTGACTTCACAGCAAAAATCCTGATCTCTGTCAACACTTGCAAACAGTTGAGCAGTTATTTCATAGTCATTCATTTACTTATTTTGAACTTAAAACAGCTCCTACTTTGTCATTATTGAAGATGCCTCATTGTAATCACTACTGACTACAATAATTACAATAAAGGCTGATCCCGACCACTGAGTGGAGGCTATAATCATTGGGCAGTGAGAGAATTTCCAATGCTTTTAAATATTATAGATGATCTATACTATAAGCTGATCTTATCATCTTTGAACTGAAGGATGAAGGATAATAAAAAGGGTTTCTTGTTTTGGAAAGTAAGTTTTTATTTTCATTTGCCGATTTAGCTTTTGTTGTTTGAAATGTGGCAGTACGAAACATAAATTGTGCACCGGTATGTTGTGAATTTTCTTTTGAATCATGCATGATGCAAGGAACACAATTTGATGAACTTCAGGTTTTCCTGCCACTTGTAAATTTTGAGGATAATGTAAGATTCCCTAAATTGTACAGTTGACAGTTCAAATTTATTGCTGTATTATACAACAATAATACCCGGTTACGATTTGCTAAGGACTTGCTAGGAGCTTTTTACATGTTATAAAAGGTAGATTATCTTTTTATGTTATTGTGTGTTTATTCCATTCATTGTTTTGATTTCGCTAACATTAATTTTTGTAGGATATACATGTAAAAGCATGCTAAAAAGAACTACCTGGGAATAAACTTCATTCATTCACTGATGACTTTCTTTCAATAACTCAATTACTGACTGTATAACTTTTTACTGAACAATAGCCATTAATAATATTGCCTCCACTTGCACTCCACTATTTGAATGACTTACCATGATGTAGCTGCTTCCCACTTCCAGTTCAGTTAATATCATACAAGGACTGTACCTTCCTTGCAAACAAATTATGTGCAATGTGTCAGTTCAGGACTTGTTTTGCTTGTCAACATCCAAATATATATTATTTTGTAAGAAAAGTTGACCACTTCTGGAGTAATCGATCTAGAGCTGCTGTTGTCGTTAGTATAGATTAGTACATATCTGTAGAAGCTCGAAGTATAAAAGACAAGAGAATTATAAAAAGAATTATCGATATACCTAAAGAGAAATTGACCAAGTAAAGTCTTAGGTCTGGAACAATTCAGGAATCGTTGCTTCTATATCTGCATGATGCTCATGTCAAGTCGGAAACTTCTTGTCAATTTCTTCTCGCACTTCTGCTGAAAATTCTATCGTACCTTCTTGCTTGTAAACTATTCCACTATTCAGGGATGTAGAAAGAAGCCGGTCCACGGTCCATTTGCCCAGCTATTACGTTGTCACGGACCGGCTATTTACGAGAAAGAAATATATTAAACTTTGAATGGAAACAGCTTACGATTTGAACGATTTCTTAAATAGGAAATAAACATTTATATGTCATTTGTAATTTTACAATATTCTGTTAATTTTGTTTCATTTTGGCTTCTGCTTCACAATAAATACAAAGCATTCATTACAGCTGAGATTTGCAAGCGAACGCAGCAGGTTTACGTGATGTGACATAATTACCCAGGCGTTAATAGAAATATGGAATTTCTTTGCTGAATTTAAAATAGATATACAAGTGGTTACTATATCAGTTTGGTGGACAAAACACGTTAAATAAGGCATCATTTTAAAGTCGAATTTCCAAAAACATTTCCCAGGGGGCATGGCCCCGGACCCCCATAGAAACTAGTGCTCGAAAAATCCGTGGACCCCCTTAAAACCAACATGGACCTGCTTTAGCAAATATCTGTTACATCCCTGATATTTATACTACCATAAAGAGTATAATGCTCAAAGGCTTAATTACTTTTCATCAAGTTGGCTGCCAGTGTCACATTGAACATTACCGGCGAAATTAATAGTGAACTGAATTTTCACTCCTTTTCAGTCATCTGACATGACATTGATCCAGAGAGCAAACAATCCGTCTCAACTTGCAACACTTCAAGGTCTGTTTTGGCACACATGATTTGTCTCCCTATTGTGCAGTTTATCTCCCTCAACAGGTAACACAGTTTGAAGGAAACGTTTTTGGTTACCCATTATTTTAAAAAAATAATATACTCAAATCTTTGGAGAAAGAAGAAATCGTGTGATTGGAAACTTGTTTTAGGCCTAGTAACTAGTTTGAAATTGATTTAGAACCCAGGTATGCTTAGATTTTAGATTCAATATGGTAGCTGTGTGCATGAAAACAAATGTGTGAGGTTTTATTCTATTTGTTCAGTCTTCGTTACACTCAGCCCCCATGGTATGTATATAATTATGCAGAACATTTTGTGCCACTGTGTTTGCATTGGCTTGTTCTATGCCTACATCTATGTACATACAGTTCTGTCCTCTGGAAACATACCAAATCTAATCAAATGCAGTACTTTGTTCTGTTCTATCGTGCATGAGTTCTAGGGGTAGATAACGCCCATTTAATCTCTAGTTCCAAACAACAACAACAACAACAACAACAACAACAACAACATTCGATATGAATTTTGAAGTTAGAAATTGCAAATTTTCGGTAATGACCAGAAATTCTGTCACGTCATAAAAACTAGAAGAAAAATACAAAATGGGAGACAGCGTTGAGATACTTGTCAACCCACAGTCAAAAGTTCACCGAAATTGCTTAAAGAATGGGAGAATAGACCTCCCAAACACGGGCGCTAGTATAAAGTCAGTCATACATTCTCAGTCTGTTGAATTTTAAACCTGACAGTTTGTATTCACTCTCAGTCCGCTAGCAATCTATGCAACTAGACATGTTAGCACTAGCTTACACCACTACTGTGAATGGAATACAAGTTATTTTACACATGTCTACAACACTTAAGTGCTAAACATTAGCTAGTCACACATTCTTGATTTTCCAGTCTGTTGAATTTGAATGTATTCATTCTCAGTCCGCTAGCAATTTAAAATGCAAGTGGACGTGTTTTAAAACACTTACACTACTGTGTATGGAATACAAGTTATCTTACACATTTCTACAACAC
>JAOBYG010096543.1:0-11282 GCA_025403545.1 Epizoanthus stellaris
TTCGAGGTCTTAGTTTTCGAGGTCTTAGTTTTCGAGGTCTTAGTTTTCGAGGTCTTAGGTTTCGAGGTCTTAGTTTTTGAGGTCTTAGGTCTTAGGTCTTAGGTCGTAGGTCTTTGTTTTCTAGACACCCGGTACCACTCACATGTTTTTACTGCATATTTTAGGTTCTCACAGGCAGGAAAATAGAGACATATTTCCAAACCTGGAAAAGTGGATGGAATCCTGAAACTGTTGCATGTAGACTCACAAGTAGCTTTTCACAAGGCGTTCACATTTCAAGGTGCTACAACCCGGGAGAGCTGTAAAAATGTAAGTAAGTACTGGCCGGGGTATCTACATCATTCAATGCATCACTAATTCACAGTATGGAATTTCACATCAAGTTTATTGTAGATTTAGACTACGTTTACACTGTACTGGATAAATTTGGATCCAGCTGTAATTCAAAGCAGATTATAACTCTGTTTACACTGTACCATTTGTTTTTTATGCCCTTTCATATATGTTTAGACTGTACATGTACCGAATGAATACCGTAAAATCCCAAATTAAAGCCCCCCCCCCAGTTATAAGCCCCCCATATATATATAAGCCCATCTATATGCTAACAAAAATAATATTCCGGTTATGAACCGCCCTGGATATAAGCCCCCTATAAATTCTCTGTTTATTGTGATGCACGAAAAATGCATTTTAACAGCGCTATACATCATGGCATGTTAGTTTTCATTTATTTCTCAGATAGTATCTGCTCGTTCCGAAACGATTTTTTTATACCGCTTATAATAATAATAATAATAATAATAATAATAATAATAATAATAATAATAATAATAATAATGATAATTTATTGGCACTTTGAAAAACATTACAGTTTACATCAGTGTTGATAAGAACTTTTTTCATAAGAACGTTGAAAAAATGCCCAAAATTTAAGAACATGCTAAGAATTTACCTCAGGCTGAGGATAAGTAAGGAACTTCTATTTGTTTATGGAAAATGTAAAGAATCATTGCTATACTGTAAAGTAACTGTTTACTACATCCGTTCTTTGAGGAAAATATTGCGAAATAGCAGTACTATCTCACACCGAATCTTGCATACAGAGCTGATCTCGACAAATTGGTCACGTGCTTTGTTATTGGCGCCAAGAAAAACGGAAAAAAAGAATTAAACATCTCCAAAATGAAACTAATAAGAACATTTTAAGACCATTCGAGGCTGAAATGCTAAAAATAAGAACGTCCAGCCTCAGCCCAAAAAATAGACGTTCTTATAAAAACAGAGTGCATGTGTTTTTAAAATATTATTTTTCCTTAGTACCGCAGCAAAACCCGACTGAGGCATTCATCGCTATAGGTTGTCCTTGTAGTTCCCGATTTGAATTAGTTTTGTGTTACATTCACGGCCATTGTACAACACAAGCGAAATCATTAGGTATAATATTCAGACATTCGACACCCCGCAGGCAGCTCAGAGGTCATTTCGGGCCAGTAATTTGAGCGCTCTATCATTACCACTCATTCCTCTATCATTCGCCATCATTTGCCATCACTTCGCCATCACTTGATCATAGGGGTGGTGATTGGCAAGAAGAGTTGTACAT
This sequence comes from Epizoanthus stellaris, assembly GCA_025403545.1. Lineage (NCBI taxonomy): Eukaryota > Metazoa > Cnidaria > Anthozoa > Zoantharia > Epizoanthidae > Epizoanthus > Epizoanthus stellaris. The sequence goes on from JAOBYG010096543.1 coordinate 1,607, forward strand.
GCCCCAGCCCCTCCTCTTGATCATAGGGGTGGTCACTGGCAAGAAGAGTTGTACACACCCCTCCCCTTCGTCTTGATCATAGGGGTGATCATTGGAAAGAAGAGTTGTACACACCCCACTCCCCTCGTCTTGATCATAGGGGTGGTCATTGGCTAGAAGAGTTGTACACCCCCCAGCCCCTCTTCTTGATCATAGGGGTGGTCATTGGCAAGAAGAGTTGTACACACCCCTCCCCCTCGTCTTGATCATAGGGATGGTCATTGGCAAGAAGAGTTGTACAAGCCCCAATCCCCCCTCTTGATGATAGGGGTGGTCATTGGCAAGAAGAGTTGTACACGCCCCACCCCATCATCTTGATCATAGGGGTGGTCATTGGCAAGAAGAGTTGTACACACCCTTCCCCCTCGTTTTGATCATAGGGATGATCATTGGCAAGAAGAGTTGTACACACCCCTCCCCCTCGTCTTGATCATAGGGGTGGTCATTGGCAAGAAGAGTTGTACACACCCCTCCCCCTCGTCTTGATCATAGGGGTGGTTCATTGGCAAGAAGAGTTGTACACGCCCCACCCCCCTCATCTTGATCATAGGGGCGGTTACTGGCAAGAATGTTTGGGACACAATCTTGTACCCTGTACAAGGCATTTTATTTAAGATCAATATATACACGATATGTATAATGACTGCATTAAAAATCTTACTGTCGAGTTAATACTGATATTACCATTCCCCCCCCCTGTTACCTGTTACATATTTCGCAACCTCCCCGTGTTCAAAGTAGAATCCTGCAACGGAACTACGCAGTGGATGGGTATATAGCTGTATATATAGCTATATATATCTATTTAGCCTACGTGACCGGCGTTCTAGATACACACAAGCGGCGAAGCGAAGCGACCACGAGAAGAATGGGTCCAAACAAGAATGAATGGATTCTTTTCTTTCTCTCTCTCTTAGTTCACTTTAATCCATTTACATTTCCTAACAAACCCCAACAGGGAAATAGACTTGTTTCAACCCCCTCCCCCTCCAAATGATACACAGCCTGTGAAAACTGAGTTAGAATCTCATGTTGCGGACGAATTATTGAAATGAATTAGCAAAGAAACCGTGTTGATTTTGATTGGCTAACCTGACCTTATATTTCCTCTCTTAATCCCATTCAAATTGATCTTTTGAGATTCCTCTGGCTAAAATCTTCCACCCTTATGTGGAAATTAATATTATTATTATAAAACACACCATGTAAATGTTTAGTTGATCAATCTCAGTATTTGTCCTACTCGCCGACGTAGAAATTCTAGTGTTTTTCAAAGTTAATCCACCACAGGAAGAACGCAAACCCGGAAGCGAGACTGCGAGAGAACGTGCTTACCGTATCTCGTCTAATAAGCGCTAAGAGCTTATTAGATTGTAGGTCCTATGGAGGGGGAGGGAGGGGACTTATTTGTTGTTAAATATTAGATCTATTGGATGGGGGGGGGGGGTCTTATTAACAGGGGGCTAAATAGAGGAAATCCGGTATTTACGCGTGCTTCACCTGTATAAAACTGATTTACAGAATCACAACACTGCTGCCGACAATTAAGAGTAGTAACTGTCTTTCTCAGGGTCGTCGTTGGGGGTCTGTTTCCCAGAAGGCTTTGCGTCTGAGGATTTGTGCGTCTGTTCAGTTCTACCGGACTCGTTTGCCGCATTGTCGCCCTCTGACTCCTTATTGACTTCGTCTTCCTCTGTGTCCGTGGGGTTGGCGCCCAAGGGAGAGGTGAATTCAGGGGATGTCGTCTCATCCACGGCGTCACTCTGAGGCCCACCACCGGACTCGTCATCCGATTCAGGGTCAGAGTTCTCGCTATTTTCCGCTCTTTCTTTTACTTCCTTGTCCCTGTGTTCGTGGTTGGTTTCTGCTGACGGCGAGTCATTTCTATCGTCTTGGGCCTGATCTTCTTCTTCAGGTTGATCTGGTACCAGCGGAGTGCTAGTAGCCATTACTTCGTCTTCTTCTTCTTTATCGTTTTCCTCTTCTTCTTCTTCTTTTTCTTCTTCTTCTTCTTGTTTTCCTTTTTCTTCGTCTTCCTTTTCTGCTTCTTCTCCCTCGACTTCTTCAGATTTATCGGTTTCTTCTCCTGACCATTCCACGGTATTGTTGCGGCTTTCTGATCTTCCTGGTTGAACCGGCTCGTTCTCTGGTTCAGTTCCAGCTGGATCTCCTGGTTTGCTACGCGCCGCGCCGTCTGTATCGTCCTCTTTGTTATTATCGGTTGCTGACCAGGCAGGAGCGGGACTACCCGCGAGACTTCTCACGGGACTACCCGCGGGACTTCCTACGGGACTTCCCGCGGGACTCCATGACGCTTCATGATCACTCTCTAACTCTCTGTCGCTCCTGTTATCTTTGTTTTCTGCGTCAAGGTCAATGCTCTCAATTCCGTCCACTTCTTCATCTCCTGCGCTGTTCTCTCTCGGAGGTCCGTTGTTTCCGAGTTCATAATCGACTGATTCCGTGATTTCTTCAGTGACTTCTTCGGCCGGAAGCAAATCGATTGGTTTGTCCGCGACAACGTCACGTGAGTCCGCAACTTCCTTTCCTTTCTCCCGCTGCTGGCCACTTGCCTTAAACATGCTAACAGGCGGGGCCTGGGGCTGTGGCTCGGGTTTGGGTGAAGGCCGTGTACGATTATGGGTGACGTTTGCAGGTTTGACCTTACCACGAGCCATCTTGGGTTTCGGCTTCGGCGGAGGAGACTGGGGAGGAGGCGTGGGTACCTTATATGGTCTTGGCTTTGCCTTGGATTTCGTGTTAGTCTTTGGTTTAGCCGGCTGCTGTCGGACTCTATCAGCTTGCTCGGACTTCTTCCTCTGTGAAAGTTCAGGCTTCTGCTTCACAACTCTATTTTGCAATTCCACTTCCGGTTTGACTTTGATTTCCGGCTCTTGAGGTGCTTCCTCAAACGCAGGTGCATCTGGAGATGGCACGTGGTCACGTGGTGAAGAAAGTCCAAAGGTGGTACTCGTGACACGTGAGTTGTCCCCAGGACCCTCATCCGCGCTACTGTGGCTTTCCTGCGTGCTATTTTTGCTATTAGGATAGCTTTTGATTTTTCGCGAGCGTTTTTGTGGCGATTTTTGGTAAATGGGCGGCAGCCGTACTGGCGCGGAGCGTTGAAACGGCGCATAACGCGAGAAGCCGCCATAGGGCACTTGCTTGAACTTGCGACCCCGCTCGACCGCCACGTAAGATCCAGTACTCGCTATCTCGCTTGTCTCAGAGATCTGTCTTCCTTCCAGTGAATACAGACCGCCTATGGCCACGTCAAATGTTATCTTTTCCTGAATAAAACTTAGTACTTGCTCCATGTCCTTTAGCATTCCTTTCTTGAGAAGTATTCTGTGGGGGAGACTCCTGTCGTCTCCGTTGCGGTGGATGTATATCACGCGAAGTGCGAGTTTCTCTCCCTCGTACGCCTTCCTCGCCCTTCCCGACACAATAAGTCTGTTCTTGATCGGCTCGTCGAGTTTTGGAAACTTCGGCACGTTACTCCTCCGATCTGGCAACTCCCCATAGTTTAGCTTCTTGAACTTCTCCCTCCCGACCACCACATACCTGCCGCCCGCTTCGACCTTATCGAGCGTCGATAAGTTGTGTTTTCCTAGCGGAGTGCAGATGCGCCGTACAGCACTCTTGCACTGAGTGCGATCCCGGAATTCGTTGAACAGCGCTTCCAGGTCCCGGATCTTGCGTCTGTTGATCACAATCTTCTTTCCCGGGAAGTTGATGTCTCCGTTGCGGTAGACTGTTACTGTAGGCGCAGTGGAAGCCGCTACGTCCGTCATTTTGTATTTCTGAAAGGCATAAACGACCATCAGTACCCAAAACTAATAGACCTACACTTTCTTTTATAAGAAGCATTTTTATAAGAACGTTGCGGCTGAGAAAGGCTACAATTTTAAGAACGAGGCCGAGGCTATGTTGGCCTCTACAGTTTTTCATGTGTTTTGTAAGTATAATAATATTAATTTGATCATCATCAGATAGGTTAAACTCTGACATGCTAGGTGCAGGCGAAGACAAGTGCATATGGTGAGTGGAGAAATACGCGAAGAAAAAACCAAATTGCTTCGAGCGGGAATCGAACCCACTACATCCCGATCACTAGCTAGAGCACCTGCCTAGTGATCGGGGTGTCGTGGGTGCGATTCCCGCTCGAAGCAATTTGGTTTTTTCTTCACGTGTTTCTCCACTCACCATCTGCACTTGTCTTCGCCTGCACCTAGCATGTCAGAGTTTAACCTCTCTGATGATGATCAACTAGATCGAAACATGCTGATATATCACAATAATATTAACGTGATTGCTAATGTTCTTCGTGAAAAGTATTTTGAAGACGAACAAATATTTTCTAAAGCCTGAGCATACACTGTGAACAAGAATCGTCCAATTTCCACTGAAATTACGTGACTGAAAATTGAAAAAATAAGAATCCATTTTAAAAGAATACATTGCGGCTAAAATCGTCAAGAAATTAAGAAAGATCAGCCTCAGTCGAACCAATACGGACACCTCCATAATATGGACACCTCTCTATTACGGACACTTTGCTAGGTCATGGCAAAATGCTCACTCGTTTACTTAGTACGGATAACGGACACTTCAGCTCCTCCCCAGAAACCAAAAGTCATATAAACTTTACATCTTTATAACGGACAGTAACTAAAATTTCCTGTTGCACACTATCGTTTTGCTGTTTATACAGCACGTTAAGTGAAAATGTAACATGGCAGAAGGTTAGTAATCGAGTTTCTGGATCTTTCAAACTATCTAAGACCTCTAAATGGTCTTCATTTTATTTCTCCTTTCCTTCCTGACTTTCACTTCTTTCATCAGTTTTCCTTCCTTATCGACGGACTTCCAGTGAATTTGAAACTTTTCTACGAATGATTGATGGAAACTGAAAGTTATATCTTTAAACTGTAATGGCCTTACTCGTCATAGGACTGCTGGAACAGGGAAGCAAAGACTGGAGAAAGCTCAGAAGCCGCCTCATGGAGAATCCTGGCTGGTATCATGTCCGGTCAGTCTCAATGGATGGACTCAAGTTGTTTCTTAACACATTGCACAGAAAAATGGATATCCGGGATATCTTCAAAGGGAGAGTTGTCCATGGTTGGTAGGTTGCTCAAGTCTTCTTTCGTAAACACACTTTCATAATTTTCGCGTAGGGACGTAGACCAAGTGAAAACACGTTCACATGAACTCGATATTTAGTACTGTATAGTATAAAATAGACGTAATACGGCCACTAGAGCCTTTCGAGATGCAAAATTAGATTTGGCCTCTATAATATGGACACCTCTCTAACAGGGTCACTTTGTTCTGTCCCTTCGGTGTCCGCATTAACGAGGTTCGACTGTATAAGAAAAAGTGTAAAGGGACGAACAAGACAAGACCTGCAGCAAAATGAATGGAAAACTGATCAAATCTAGTGTCACACCGTACCTTGGTTGAATTCATTGGAAGGTCAAAACAATTTCCACAAATTGTTCAAGAACCGCTGTGAAGTTATTATAACCTTATTCGCAGGTTCTCTCTTTCTGTAGTTCCATGATGTACCGCGTCACCTTGCCCACAGTTTACAGCAGATTCGTGGGTCTTACGATAAACCAACAGTCTGCACGAATTACTGCTCAATTAATTTCAACTTTGAAGGAAGTTTTTAGACGTCACCTAGTCTCCATGGCAACAGCGATAATGTTGGGCTATCGACACAATAGACGACAAAAAATGCATTGATAAGAGAACGAAGTCACTTACATATTTTGGTTTTCCTCGATCTATTGTACGCTATTTTTCTTGCAAAGTATCACTTTCGCATTTTACGACTTGTATAATTTTTGTTTCTTGCAACATTTCCTCGGAAATTCGGTCTCGTAGCAAAATGAACTTGTTGCTACAGTAACCATGGAGAACTTGGAGCTTGAAGGAGAACTCGCTTTTATTTTTCACAACGATTATTGCATCACACATATGTGTGCTACGCGGATCTGTGCCATGATTTCGAAACTTGTTTCGTAACGTTTTCGTTGCAGTGCAAGGAATTGGTCATTACGTATGAAGAGGGCGGGGTGGGTTGCGCACCATTTCCGCGGTAGAGATTTGGCCCCTTTTAAGCTACTCTAAAATATCAAGCATCTTCTCCTTTCAATATTATTGGAGATATTCCTCGCAAGTGATTAAACACCTTCCTACTTCTCTTCCCTATTTATTTTAAACGGGTTTCTGGCAAATTGCCGGGGGGCAAACCTGACGAGATGCGATTGGTTAGCATCGCGTCCAGGGAGCTAGGAGGGAGCAGCGCATTCCTGTAGTTGCTTTATGCTACACAAACCGGAGGCTTCTTCAATTCTTGATTGGAGCAGACTTTACTTCAGTTTTACCTTTATGACACAGTGTAATTCTCTTTGTGTGTTGAAAACGTCACAGCCGGCTCACATTTGTTTAAAATTTAATATTTGGAGTTTACACAATGACATGAAAACTGGTTGTGCAATTTGTCTAAAACAATTTACACCAAATGCTCTCCAAACCCAACACATGTATCAGGACTGTAACTCGTTGATTAAAAAAAATTATCACAATGAATGACGAAATGAGCATTTAGTTAGAATTATCATATATTATCATATACATTGCAAATTGAGTTGTGTCTTTTTGTATTGTTTTGTTTTGTTCTGTTTTGTGATCTTTCTTTAGTTCCCTCACCAATGGCGATGTCTACTTTGTCAAAACATTTATTGTCATGTAGAGTGCAATTGCAGGTAAAAGTAGAGATTTGAAGTCTTCTACTTTAAGCGGAAAATACTCAATGTTTGAATGATTAGTTTCAAAGAAACTTAAAAATGTAGGATTTTTAGAAAAATTGACTAGTTTTCAAAATAATATTATTATATATTTTAAAACAATTATTTTAAATGTTGCCCTTAAAATATTAGTATTAATAGATAGGTTAGACTGACTGGTCTAATATCCGAAGAATATGCACTTGGGTTTCTATATTGTTCCAGCTCACCTATCAAGACCTTTTTCTTCTTCGAATCTTTCTCGGCCAAGGGACCGGAGATACAATATTTTTGCAAGATTGATACAGGTTAAAAATTAATTGTACGACACGGATTTGTAAAAGAAACGAAAGGGAAATTATGAATAATAATTGTCAGCGTAATTTTGCACGAAAAAAAGTGCAATTACATATTAAATTCGTCCATCCCTACCCAAGAGAATAAAATGATCTGTCCCTATAATTATCTTTGGCAACAATAACATGTTTCCTAAAATCTCTTCTTCAAGTGGTGACACAAATATTTCTGTCACCATCTATGAATCGTCGCCAGTCACTCTGTTGGAGGCGACGAAGATGAACAAGATATGTGGCTTCATTATGCAGCGGATGTTGCGAGATAGAACGGAAACACTAAGTTATTTTTCAAAATGTTTTTTTGCAATTCGATTACGAAGTGCAACTATCGTGTTCCTTTCTACAACAAAATAAATCAAAACAAACAGGACATTAGGGAGTCATCAACTTTCTCCTTACCAAAACATAACCCCTTTGATCCCTAAACATTGAAAATTGAACCAATTAAAGCCATCATCATATTGGAGAATATCTTAATTGAAACGAGTGCAAATGGGTTGTAAAACTTGTATTGTTAGCCATCAAAAATATACTTGCCAACACCGACATGATTATTTTTCTATAATTTTAAGAATACAGCTATCAATGTCCATAACATAAATTAATTATATTTTATTACTTTCCCAAAATTTGAAATACAAGATAAACATAATAAATGAAGAACCCGATTCTCGATTTGCATGCACCTTGAGAAACAGTGGCCAAAATCTTCCAGCTGGTACCCATTCTCTTCCCAGGCGCGAATCCAGATCATACCGATTTCTGGAAACCGGTCAGAATTTTGGAACTTGGATTATTTTGCTTTTCTGAGTCTCAAAAACACAGAAAACAACGTTTTAGAGCATTAACTTTAAAAAACATTTCTGAGGGAACATGCCCGAGAGCTTTTTGAAGATCTAGGTATTAGATTAAATAATATTATTCAAAGAATAAAGATAAATTGGAAGTGAACATTAATTTTGCGTCAACTTCAGTTAGCTTGGTTGTTTAGACACCCACTCAATTTAACTTGACATTCTAGTGAGTAAATATAATATTCAGAGAAAAGTCTTATAATAGTTATATTTTGTTATCGTACAGATTTGAGTAAAAATTTATCCCATTGTGTGAATATCCAGCGCTACAAATGCAAGGAGAATTAAACCTTGATAACCCATGTACGGTAAACATTTGAAACTACACCAAACCTGCTTTAATCCAGCATGCGTCTATAGCTGTAAGCATGGCTACATTTTTCTAATATAACACTTTGTCTTTGGCTTTGGCCTAAATAAATCATGCTGTTGTTGCACATCCTAAACCATGTCTCACATTAAACCAAACAGCACTGACAATTTCTAAGAATTCAAGTTAAAACCATCGCTTGCGCTTGTTTGTGAGCTTTTGTGTCGAGTGTACTAAATTTCTCTTTTCGGAGCTCCAACATAGAAGCGTTTCCAAGAAACATACCAGTGAGTAATAGTATAAAAATGATAAGATACTAACGAAGGCAAACGTTTTAGACCAACTGGACCGACCATTGCATCTCTACTTTATATTAACAGTAGTTACATATTCAAGATTCAACCAAACAAAGTCACTAATAAAGTCGGGTGTACTCCGATGTGCAAGTAATCTGGTCTTTTTTGCACTCACCTGCCGAACTCTTAGTCTTTTGAGAATAAACCCTGGTCTCAAACTGAAGAGCAGTGAAACTCCAGTCTCGATTATATCTAACACTTGTTATGTGGGAACAATTTCCCTTTGAAGATAATATATGCCAGCGCCAAACAGACTCAGAACTCACAACACAATATAATGGCAACTCATTGCTAACTGGTTGTCTTCTGTTGGTCGGAAGCTCTTACAAAAACTTTACCATTTGCATGTTAAATTGCCACAATAAAGGTTGGAATAGAGGATATTAACATGAAAATTGCTCATTTGGAGTTGCTATAGAAAAACCGTAGGACGTTAGTGTAAACTTGAAATTTAAAAAAAGGTAATTTCCATTTAGTCTGGAGCAGGGCCACTTTCTTTGTTTGGTTGTGTGAATTGAGTTGCACGTATCTTACAGTACGTGATGCTGCTTGCTGGGCTGCTTACAAATGAGATGGTGTGGCCACGCTATTTGGAACTCGAAATTAGTGATATTGTTCCCTAAACTGCCGAGTCCTTAACAGCTGCTAGTTTGCTTATCATGAAGGTGCGAGAGAGACATTAATGGTAGAGATATGGAATTAATGGTAACTTCGAAAAGGAAAAGGAAGAGCAGTGATTAGAAATGATGGGAAAGAAAAATAAGAAAAAAAGAAAGAGAAGGGAAGGGAAGGGAAGGGAGAGGAGGGGAAGGAAAGGAAAGGAAAGGGAGGGAAGGGAAAGAATGGGCAAGGGAAAGGGAAAGAGACAAGGAAAGGGAAAGGGAAAGAGAGAGGGAAAGGGAAAGGGAAAGGGAAAGGGAAAGGGAAAGGGAAAGGCAAAGGGAAAGGGAAAGGGAAAGGGAAA
>JAOBYG010096654.1:0-19600 GCA_025403545.1 Epizoanthus stellaris
ACGATAATCACAAGATATCACAATAATCACAAGATACCACGTTATTCACAAGATACAACGATAATCACAAGATACCATGATAGCCGCAAGATACCACGATAATCACAAGATACCAAGATAATCACAAGATACCACGATAATCACAACACGCCACGTTAACCACAAGATACCACGATAATCACAAGATACCACGATAATCACATGATACCACAATAATCACAAGATGCCACGATAACCACAAGATACCATGATAATCACAAGATACCACGATAATCACAAGATACCAAGATAATCACAAGATACCACGATAATCACAAGATATCACAATAATCACAAGATACCACGTTATTCACAAGATACAACGATAATCACAAGATACCACGATAGCCGCAAGATACCACGATAATCACAAGATACCAAGATAATCACAAGATACCACAATAACCACAAGATACCACGATAATCACAAGATACAACGACAATTACAAGATACCATGATAATCACAAGATACATGTACCACGATAATCACAAGATACCACGATAATCACAAGATACATGTACCACGATAATCACAAGATACCACGATAATCACAAGATACCACGATAGCCGCAAGATATCAAGATAATCACAAGATACAATGATAATCACAAGATACCACAATAACCACAAGATACAACGACAATCACAAGATATCATGATAATCACAAGATACATGTACCACGATAATCACAAGATACCACGTTAATCACAAGGTACCATGAAAATCAAAAGATGCCACGTTAACCACAAGATACCACAAGATACCACGATAATCACAAGATACGACAATAGCTACACGATACCACGTTAACCACAAGATACCACGATAATCACAAGATACCACGATAATCACAAGATACCACGATAGCTACACGATATCACGTTAACCATAAGATACCACGATAATCACAAGATGCCACGTTAACCACAAGATACCACGATAATCACAAGATACCACGATAATCACAAGATACCACGATAATCACAAGATACCACAATAATCACAAGATGCCACGATAACCACAAGATACCACAAGACTTGTAGAGCAACACTGTACACCAGCCCAAGGGCTACACCTACCTTCTGGACACAGTGGAGTAAAATGTCAGTTGATACCAAACCAATAAAGCAACTTGTGCGGTTTTTCTCCATCAGCCAGTCACATGGAAATAAAGTCATCAACTAGAATAGGTATCAATAAATATGGCTAATATTTGTGGGTTGTTCCTTGATTCTATTTTTTATTTGTTTCTTCACAAAATACCAAAGCGACATTGAACTGTCTTAGGCAACAATTCCCTTTTATTTCACTATTTTAGTCTTCTGTCAAGAACATGACATTACAAACCGTGTATTACTTTGAGCTGTAATATTGACATTTGCTTCTATTTGGTAAAAAAAAACCTGTCATTCAGTTCATAACTACTGCACTGAAATAGAATATACTCCACATATACCACACAACATTATAGCCTGCCATGTATATACGACACCATATTCTCCATACATGACTACATAAACAGATACATACCATATCATGCCATATATGTACGTGCGTATACTATGGGTGTACACACTATATCATATTCCGTGTTTTCCATCGAGTTATAGTAACACGAGTGCAAGTTTGGGAGAACAAGAAATAGCTGTGGTAGCATGAGCCGAAATATCATATATGTACACCATACTATATCATACCACACATGTACACTCATACCATACTATGCATGTACACATCATGCCACAGTACATATGTACATAGCATATCATATCATGCATAATGCACACCGTACCATTCTACACATGTGATGTATATACATACACCATACATGTAGCATACCATACTACCACATACATGTACCATAGCATGCATGTAGCACATCATAGTATTCCAATTATATCACAACAACACATACCATACCACACTATATTATACCATTCTATACATGTACCTCACATCACCGTACCGTACCGTACCATACTATACTACAGTATACTATACATCAATCATACTATATCGTATGATGTATGATCACACCATATCATCCTATAACAAACGTGTACCATACAACACCATATGATACTGTACTGTACTGTACTATACCATACCATACCATACTATACTATATTGCACACGAATCACACTATACCATACCATACCATACCATACCATACCATACCATACCATACTATACCATACCATGCACAACCTGTTACAAACTGTTACCTGAATAATTTCTTGCAACTGCTGCAGCCCAGCGAGTTCGATCTCAAATTGACTCCCATTCTTGTTTTCCTCCACTGCTCTTTGGAGCAAATTCCACATGTCATGATATGGATTTGGAAACTTCTCAGTATCTTTTACTGCAATAGCTGAATCGGTATCCTCATCCTCAGATGCTGAAGGAAAAAAAACCTCAACTCAACGTTTGTGAATTACTCACAGTATGTGAATTACTCACAGTAAGAGCATATACATGTACAGAAATAAATCCTGACTGTTAGTTGGCTCATTGCATCAGTGCATACAGAACATATCAACATAGCTCAACATGAATCACTCACACTACACCATATCACACAGAGAAGATGCACTGTGTTTCACGTTTTAAGTAAATCACTAAAAGCCTGACCCTACATCCTCTGTGTGGTATGTGATGATGTCTAAACTATTACTCTGATGAATGTACATAGAAAAGGACATACTCAAGTCTTCATCTTCGCTGATTTCTGTCTGTTCTATCGGTTGCCTTATGTCTTCTGCAGTTTGCTCTTCCGCTGCATCACCGGAGCCCAGCCTTTGCAGTATATTAATGACCACGTCAATCACGGGATCACTCCTTCAGAAGTAAAGACCATGTATCATAACTTAATCTCGTCACATCTACCACGTATCTATGCGTGTGTGTGTGTGTGAGTTTGTGTGTGTGTGTGTATGTGTGTCTGTCTGTATGTGTGTGCGTGTGTGTATGTGTACATTATGTGTATGTGTACGTGTACGTGTACGTGTTTGTGTGTGTATGTATGTATGTATGTATGTATATATGTATGTATGTATGTATGTATGTGTTTGTTTGTTTGTGTGTGTGTTTGTATGTGTATGTATGTGTGTGTGTGCGTGTGTGTGTGTGTGTGTGCGTTTGTGTGTGTGTATGTGTGTGTGTGTGAGTTTGTGTGTGTGTATGTGTGTGTGTGTGTATGTGTGTGTGTGTATGTGTGTATGTGTGTGTGTGTGTGTGACTGTTTGTCCTTGCAATGTAGTCATGTGTCGGTGAATGTATCGGTCTCTTAAAAACAACTTACTTGTCACACCTCAAGAGCTTGGCTAACTGTTGCCAAACTGCTGTAACCACAAACTGCTGTACTGCTTTAATGTCATAAACTTCTACACACTGTAGAAGATTCAGCGATAAACTGCTGATTGTAAACGACCTAGAAGGTGTAAAGATATACAAATTACAAGTGATTTTATGCTGTTTCCAATCCATAATAGGCTCTTATGGGCTGTTCATATGGAGGTGGGCCAGCCCAATGGGCAGACTGGCTTAGCGAGCATAACAAATCATTTCTTGTGTTCATGTGCGAAAATGCATCCTGTCTATACCGGAAGAAAATTGGTTACGTGATCATTCAGGTGTGAACACTTAACAAACAAACATGGCACCAAACGTTCATGTCTCTCATTGCTTTAAATGTAGCAACTATTGCATCTCAATTTCTGACTCTGTATGGCATTATTCTGATTTGGAACATTCGTGGAGTATCACATAACAACACTATCCTGTTCGCAACGGAAGCATTCCATCCAGTCAGCAACCTTTCTTCACATGTGCATTTGAATATTTTCATCATCCTAGGCAGGATGAACTATTCATAGAGTGGGCCAGCACGCCTTCTCATAGAAACGTAATGAAATTTTAAATTGGAAAACAGACGTGAGGCGAGGTTTCACATAGCAGTCCAGCCCGCCTACCAGGATCATGTGAACAGGCTCTTAATAGGCGATTGGATCGCCTGTGACAGCTGAAAAGTGAACTTAAATCCATACGTCATCATACAGTTACTGCTGTCTTCTGCCCTTACATCCAGATAATAATTACAACGAAAGAAAACATAATCATCAAGTACAGTTGCATATCCACACTTGATGATGGTCAACACATTAGGTACAGTTGCATATCCACACTTGATGATGGTCAACACATTAGGTACAGTTGGATCTTCACACTTGCTGCGACCCACCAGTTATCATGATGGTCGACACATTAGGTACAGTTGGATATCCACACCTGCTGCTACCCACCTGTTATCACGATGGTCAACACATTACGTACAGTTGGATATCCACACCTGCTACCACCCACCTGTTATCATGACGGTCAACACATTTGGTACAGTTGGATATCTACACCTGCTACCACCCACCTGTTATCATGACGGTCACCACATTTGGTACAGTTGTATATCCACAACTGCTGCTACCCACCTGTTATCATGATGGTCAACACATTAGGTACAGTTGGATATCCACACCTGCTACCACCCACCTGTTATCATGATGGTTAACACATTAGGTACAGTTGGATATCCACAACTGCTGCTACCCACCTGCCATCCTTCACCTTCTCACTCCTGCTGTCAGTTCCTCTTGACGCAGCTGTGATCAGGAACTGAATCAGCAATAGCTGTTGTCTTTGAGTGCAAAGGGGAAACAGGACTGAGAAATGTGACGTGATCAAATTCCAGTGTGCCACGGCATAAGTCTCTTTTGTTATACAACACCACTGTTGGGAAAGACCATATACTCTTATCCAACAAATTGTTTGTCAAATCATGTTACAAATACTCGTTACACCTATTACACTCACAATTGGGACTCCACCTGAGACATTAAACTTGTAAGGCCGCATTTAAACATTGTGCTACTACCGTGTCACACTACATTCAACGGATTCGCACGGTCCCTTCTTATGTAATTGAGTTTAACATGGCAGTAGTGGGATAATTACAGTACAACTACTGAAACTGGGCCACTTGACAAAGAGCAGCCACTCACAGAACGACTTTTAAGCCAGAGAATCGGTTTTTGCAAATTTCAATCCAGGTAAACCGTGGGAATCGCCCAATTTCATTGGTTGGCTTTGCAGCGTGTACATATCAGGCAGTCAGCTCCAAGTGGCCTCAATACAGTAGCCGTACTGTAAAAGCAGTCAATTAAACGTCAACAAAATTCGTAAATTAACAAGGGTCACTTATCAAGAGAAACACACATAGATAATACATGGTTCTATTTGACAATTCTTGACTGTGTTGTCTAACTGTCTTGCCTTTCAGCATTTATGTGCTTAACAGTTATAAAACTGACAGCAAGACACCTTGGACTTTGTCG
Organism: Epizoanthus stellaris; assembly: GCA_025403545.1. NCBI lineage: Eukaryota > Metazoa > Cnidaria > Anthozoa > Zoantharia > Epizoanthidae > Epizoanthus > Epizoanthus stellaris. The sequence continues at coordinate 5,432 of JAOBYG010096654.1, forward strand.
CAAGCATCCAATCCGTACTAAAATAAAATGGGTCACACACAGTTAGCATACACATGGAAATGACAAAAATGTATTTGGTGAATAAAAATGCTTGTATTTGCTTGTATTCATCAGATAAAAATTATGCTCAATGAAATAATCCATACGTTTTTATATCTTCATTTTCTATTTAATTTCGTCGATCATCCAAGCTTATTTAATAGCGTAGATGTCCATTCATAAACTATGTCACTTGCCACTCACAGATCCATGATGTTTAATACTAAACACGTGATTAGGTCTCAAAATACAAGAACAAAGTAGACGAGGACTTGCCTCCTCTGTTCACAGGTAAGAAAATTGATCTGTTTGATACAGATGTGGAATACATTAGGATCTTCTCAATTGGGTTTGTCTGTTTCTAAGTACAGACAGTAGTGAAGTGGAGCTAAACTACACATTTTAACCACCCATTGAAACCCCGCCGTGTCATTACTAAAGGACAAGCGGCTGCTTACAGCCTTATAAAACTCGGGCCTAATGTTTGCCCTCACCACCCCTCCCTTTTTGCTGTAACAGCAATAATTTATACTTTGCCAAACTCCCCACACTTTGTCAGAGGTCACTTTAAAGGTCATATAATAATAATAATAATAATAATAATAATAACACTATTTTTCTACAGTAACTAGAATTACACAGACTAATTCTAGTTTTAATCTAGGCCGTAATGCTCCTCAAAATACACAAAAACGAAATTTCAAATACAAATTGGTAGCAACAAACAGTTCAAAGCTATATATTCTTACGAATGTGTGTCAATCTAACAATTGCAATAAAATGTAGTTTACAGGCCTAATCCGATCTAAGCTAATCTGATAGATTTAATTTAATCTAATCTAATTTAATCAAGCCTGAACTAAAGTAATCAAATCTAATCTAATCTAAATATTAATTTAAACTAATTTAATCTATGAATAATGATATAACTAAACAATGACAAAATGCGAACTAAAACTACGAAGTATTCAAAAAAATAAAAATAAAAATAAAATAGGAATAACTCCTTAAGTTTAGGAGAGCTACAATTATATAAATTTACAGTGAAAAAAATAGACATTGTCCTTGAGCTTTGAGAAAGTCATGTTTAGATAACTTCTACAAAAAGATGAAAGCGAAGATGCGTTTCTTCTTTTTTAGGCAAACTTTTTCTGTAGTGTAAATAGATTTCCTGTAAATTACTATTATCATATTTTTAATTAATCAGCTCGCCAGTCACTTCAGATCTGTTATTAATATCGTATTAATATCGTTAATTTTTCTGTGTATTTTCTAAATTATTATTTTATTATTATTATACTATCTATTAATTTATGATAACTGTAAGGCACATTTGAAAACTTTTAGTTTAATTTCCGCGGTAAAAATAAATATTATTGTTATTATTATTATTATTATTATTATTATGATATAGTATTACAAAATAGAATATAACGCGAGCTCTAATTAAAAGATGGCAAAGATTGATTATATCAGAAGATAAAGGCACTCATTTTGGCTTCATCTTATTCCTATTTTATAAAAGAAATATAAAGCGGCTTATTGTGTCTATAAACTGTGATATAAACACGCCAAACGTTGTAGACTACTCGAGAAGCAAGAGAAACATTCAGCTTTGCCTTGTGTTCTTCTTAAAATTCTCTCGTACTCTGCAACTTCTGGCATGCTTATATCACAGTTTATAGATACTCATAGCCATTTTATATTGCCTAATAAGTATAGGTAATCGTGTGTTAACTACTGTAACATCTTGTTGTACCGACCTGGCCATTCCATTCAGGTGAGCACAGCCTCACAGTGTGTGGAACCTGACAAACATAAGACACCAGATCGGACGTGTGGAACGTATGTTGGTTTGAGTTATCTTCATTCATAATACTGCTCCTTATCGTCTGGATCACCAGCTGTTCCTGCAAATAGTATGGGTAGGATAAGCATTCCGCCAGTAAATCCACTCATAAGACTGATTTTACAATCGATATTGCAATGAAAGGGACTGTTTTTCAAGTCTAGGTTAAAACCTCATTCAAATCAACCGAAGCACTTCATGCAACAGCATGCAACATTGCTATATCTAACAATGCTGTTGTAAAGTGTTCAAACACATTGCACAAAGACTAAGTTGGATCAAGCACGATTATTTCAACATCCATAAAAAATGCAACATTCCTAGTATTCTCATAGCCATATAATGTGGGTGCTATTGTTTGCAATATCGTTAGTGAGTATATTGGAATCACCATAGCGAGGCTGCACAAAAAAAATATAAAATGAACGAAGCGAGAAGCTTGTCAAACAGTGGAAAAGGAAAACAAGTAGCAGTGCATACTGCAATACATTCAAATGTATGAAGTGGACAAAACATGACAATTGTTTAATCTCGCAAATGTTCTCAAATTAATGTAACATTTCTCAACAACCTTCTAACAACAATATACAAATGCTGAATAAAATGCTGCACTCATTTGGCCGGGCTACACAAATATAAACATTAATAATTGAAGTAGTTTATGTTCATAAAATTGTTTTAAATTTTAAAAAATGTTACTGCTTGACCCTTAAATTTCGAGCACCTGTTATGTAAACTTGGATCTAGCTTTTATTTGCCTCTGGCTGCAGCTCTTACCTTCCTTGTACTCACAACACCAGGTCCAAGCTGGCTGCCTACATATGTAACACCAAGAGTGGGTTATTTTGAACACCAAGTCATAATTCAACTTACCATTAGATACCTCAGAGGCCCTTTCTCTTTCAAATGGTCTGCAATATTTGTCCAAGACTCATGTGGCACGTAACACTCTGCTGCATCACACCACTGTACTACTGGTTGATCATCTAACATGGAGCCATCCTTAAATATCCTACACGTCTTCAGAAACATGGTAAGTTCTTGTATCGCATGGAGGAGGAGGAGGGTAGATGAGCAGCAAGACTTGGCTAACTGTAAATGGCAATGCAATCACGACAAACACAAATCACATCACTGAGTTAAACGGGCTGTTTCACGGCCATATCATACGATTTTGGTAATTTCAGAAACTAGTGCTTTATGTTGTCTGCGGAAGTATGTTCAAAGGAAACATCTATATCTAATGAAAAGCCTTTGATTAAATGCCTAAAATACAAATCACTAGTTGAGGCACAAGGTTTGGGACGCAAGACAATATTTATTTGCTGCATATTATTGTCTCCCAATAAACAGATACCTAGTGTTGCACATGCTACACGTTTCACTCCTAGTCCTACAATAACTAATTACTTATTCATATCCATATAGATTGTGGAATGAATACAATATAATAATACGCTTCCCGCAGGGAGGCTAAGCCAACTTAAGCGTGATATGGCAGAATGAGTGGAAGAGGTTCAAGTCACTTATTTATCCCGTTTAGGGACGTGATGGGTGTAATGCCTAATTCGAGATCTAGCACGTCCAAGTATGTGTAGACATTCCAGTTGGAATAAGTTGGGTAACCACCAAGCCAACTTCAACTTTCCTTTCCCGTCCGACCATACTAGTTCAAGGATTAAGTCATGGATCCCAAATGCTTTGGTCTTTTGCATGCAGGATAGTTACCAACACAAGGAAATTTGAACATGTCACGCCAATGTTGCGCGAGCTCAAATGGCTCCCTGTCAAGCAACAGCTGCAATTTAGAAAGGTCGTGGTGACATACAAATGTCTACATAATCTTGCCTCATCCTACTTGTGTAAGAAATTTAGGAACCGTGCAAACACTCATGATCGCCACACTCGCAACTGAGATCTTCTGCAAATCCCGCTGTACAATTAAGACTGCTTCCGGTCAGAGGACATTTCATTATAGAGGTGTGAATCTATGGAACCAGTTGGACAGCAATATAAAACAGGCACCTTCTCTGGCCATTTTTAAGAACCAGTTAAAGAAGGCCATGTTGGACAGTTTTTGTATAGGTTTTTAACTTTTTAGCTAAGATATTTTATGAAACAGGTTTTATATATATTATTAATATTTTACTGCAAATCCTTTTATGTATATTATTAATATTTTTATTGTAAATTAGTGTTGAAAAGCCTTTTAAAGGAACACAATAAAGTATGTATATGTATGTCCGTTTATTTAGAATAGCATCACTAGTAACTGATGCTTACCATTCGACAAGGTTCAGTCAATTTCATGCCAATTTAGTCAATTGTATTCGGACCGGAACACAAATTAACACAACATTTGTATCAGAAGCTATTGCTACAATCCATCATAACTGCCTTCTTAAACATGCCAACGATACAATTTGTGTTTTGAGAAATATAGATTTATGTTCAAACTTCTCATATCAATTGCTGTTTTAGCATTTAACTTGGTTGCTGAATGCTGTGCGACAGTCACTTCAAAAATACAACATTTAATATAACAATACGTAATCACTGAACCACTGACGCAACATATATTACCTTTTTGTAGCCAATATGTGGACATAAATTAAGGAGAGGTCTCAAGACGCCAACCACACTAGTGCTCAATAGTCTTTTTAACATTCCAATTGTTTGAGTTGTTGTATAATGTTCTGAAATTCCACCAAAGGTTGTATTTGTCAAAAGTGTACTTAGTAACATGGAGACATGATGCAAACCACCCAGGAGAGATCCAAGGAACTTTCTTTTCTGCGACTTTCGTTCTTGGCCTTCTTCCTTTATTGATGTTTGCAAGTTAGGAATGTAGTATTCACAAAGCTCATCCGTCAGGAGCTGCCACAGTCCAACGACGTGCTTGCAGGGAATGCTTTGAGACACATCTACAAACCTAAGATGGCAGAAACACGTACAGTAGACACAAATTAAAATATAAGTCATATGAATTACTCACATCATGAGAATACGAGGGTTATTATTCTTTTTCATTTGCTTTGCAGAATGAGCAAGGAAGGTTAGTGTTGCCTTTGTGACGACCATCAAACCACAGAGCAGGGATTAGTGTTTCACGGCAATGAGGATGTTCAAAGTTGTGGATAGTGGTAGTAATGAAATTGTAGGGATAGCCAGCTTTGAGAAAAGTGTTCTCGATATGTTCAACTTCTTGAAACCATTTTGAAGATATACGCTTAGTGCAGATGGAATGTCAGATGTCCAGTGTATAGGAACTGTATGGTGAAGGTGTTTGAGGTGTGTTGAACGATGTATCCAGGACATCGTCAGGGTTTTCTTCCACAGTGAAATAGAAGTTAGGGTGTTAAGAGTTCAGCGAGTTCAGTAGGTGGTCGGTGGTGTTGATTTTGTGCTTAGTAAGGCAGTCATCAACATAATGGTTGTGGAAGGTTAGATTGACTGGAGTGACAATGTCAAGTTCCAGCCCAACATTTAGCATCGCACCCGCCTTTACTTGGTAAACTGTCACCTCTGTTCACTCCTGGAACCACAGATGAATGACTGAAGCCTTTCTTATTGCTAAATTCCACCGTCTCCCTCAGCAAACACATTCAAGATTTCCATTAACCCTCTTCCACATGGGAATAACCTGAACCATACAATAACTCAAGCATTATTCCACCCAGTTTTTATTACCTAGAGACGAGAACATAGATAAAAAACCATTGCTTTTAAACTGTTATAAACTCTACACCATATACTATTTTACGAAAGATAAATACTAATTGCTAATAGTAAAAAAATATAAATAAATATAAATAAATAAATGAAACTGATGGAAAAGATGGGACAGGTGGGACTTGTGAAACAGGTGGGACTGGTGGGTCAGGTGGGACTGGTGGGTCAGGTGGGACTGGTGGGCCAGATAGGACATGTGGCCAAGGTGGGGCTGGTGGGACTGCTGAGACAGGTGGAACTGGTAGGACTGATGGGCCAGGTGGACCTGGCGGGCCAAGTGGGACTGGTGGGACTGGTGGGCCAGGTGGAACTGGTAGGACTGATGGGCCAGGTGGACCTGGCGGGCCAAGTGGGAATGGTGGGACAGGTGGAACTGGCGGGCCAAGTGGGGCATGTGAGCTAAGTGGGGCAGGTGGGGCAAGTGGGACTAGTGGGAAAGGTGGGGCGGCTAGGACTGCGTCGACTGCTGAGGTGCGACAGGTGGGACTGGTGGGCCAGATGGGCCAGGTGAGACAGATGGGGCAGGTGGGACTGGTGGGGCAGATGATACTGGTGGGCCAGATGGGACAGCTGGGGCAGGTAGGACAAGTGGGGCAGGTGGGTCAGGTGGGACAAGTGGGTCAGGTGGGACAAGTGGGGCAGGTGGGACAAGTGGTACAGATGGGACAAGTGGGGCAGGTGGGTCAGGTGGGACAAGTGGGGCAGATGGGACAAGTGGGACAGATATTAAAGACAAGTGGGACAGGTGGGACAGATGGGACAGGTGGGACATGTGGAATTGGTGGGACATGTGGAATTGGTGGAACAGGTGGGGTGGACCAGGTGGGACTGGTAAAAGAGGTGGGACTGGTAGAAGAGGTGGGACTGGTAGAAGAGGTGAGACTGGTGAGACTAGTTGGCCAGATGGGCCAGATGGGCCAGGTGGGGCAGGTGGGACTGGTGGGACAAGCGGGACAGGTGGGACTGGTGGGCCAGATGGGACTGGCGGGACACGTGGGACTGGCGGGACAGGTGGGACAAGTGGGTCAGGTGGGACTGGCGGAACAGGTGGGACAGGTGGGACTGGCATGAGACAGGTGGGACAGATGGGACAAGTGGGACTGGTGGGCCAGATGGGACCGGCGGGACAGGTGGGGCTGGTGGGACAGATGGGACTGGCGGGACAGGTGGGCCTGGCGGGCCAGAGGCGACTGGCGGGACATGTGAGACTGGCGGGACAGGTGGGACAAGTGGGTCAGGTGGGACTGGCAGGACAGGTGGGACAGGCTGGACAGGTGGGACTGGTGGGCCAGATGGGACTGGCGGGACAGGTGGGCCAGATGGGACTGGCGGGACAAGTGGAACAAGTAGGTCAGGCGGGACTGGTAGGACAGGTGGGACAGGTGGGACTGGCGGGTCAGGTGGGGCAAGTGGGACTGGTGGGCCAGATGGGACTGGCGGGACAGGTGCGACTGGTGGGCCAGATGGGACTGGCAGGACACATGGGACTGGCGGGACAAGTGGGACAAGTGGGCCAGGTGGAACAGGTGGGACAGATGGGACAAGTGGAACAGATAAGACAAGGTGGACAGATGGGACAGGTGGGACAGGTGGAATTGGTGGAACAGGTGGGGTGGACCAGGTGGGACTGGTAAAAGAGGTGGGACTGGTAGAAGAGATGAGACTGGTGAGACTAGTTGGCCAGGTGGGACGGGTGGGACTGGTGATCCAGATGGGGCAGGTGGGACCAGTGGGACAGGTATTAAAGACAAGTGGGACAGGTGAGACAGATGGGACAGGTGGGACATGTGGAATTGGTGGGACTGGTGAAACAGATGGGACAGGTGAAACAGATGAAATAGATGAAATTGATTAATATAATTGAAAATAATTAAGAAAATTAGTCCTACGTTTTGCATTTAGTTTATGAAATAAACCATGACAAGTGAATTCCACATACCTTGTAAGAAATTGAACAGGATATTTGTCGACTAGAGCTAAACTGGTTGAGCTTCTCATAGCATCCAGACCTTTCTTCAAGAAGTTGTCTATCTGACAATTTTTAAAATGACAAAACAAGTTTAATAATATACATAAAGTATAGCAAGAAATGCACTTGCATCTTCAATTCACCACTCCAGAAACTAAAAAATGACTGGGCCCATCTACAAGTGTTTTGCACAATGTGTACAAGCTATTGTTTCGGCACAATACACCATACTTTATATCATCCAAGAAACAACACAAATTAGGCCGTGCAGTATCTGAATCACATCACAACTCGTACAGACTCATGATTCTGTTTTGTTGTTTGAACCAGGTTCTTCCCCTAATCTCAGTGTAAATTTTAAGGACTTTTCATGGACTTTTCATGGTATTATTAAGTCATTTTCAAGGACCCATGTTACCCAATTTCCAAAAACCTTATCCCAAAGAACTTGCATTTGTTAACGAATAAATGCCAGCTTCTTGGACAGAATCAGGAGAATACAATTTAAGGACTTTTCATGAACTTGGAAAGGTGTTTAGAAAATTAATGGACTTTTGAGCTCTTAATTTTCAAAAATGAAAATTTAAGGACTTCCATGGTTTTTGAGGACCCGTACGAACCCTGTGTTTCATGCAAAATTAGTACTTGCAGCACTGCTTTCAGGGATCGTTTGAGTGGACGGTTCCAGTCCTTTCTTAGTTTCTGGAGTGGTTAATAACCACACCTTTATTAACTACACAAAGTTACAGGCCAAAGACTGTGAACATTAAAGCAACTCAGCTTTGCTTATATCTGGACTCCACAAGATTTCCTTAAGACTACTTTAAAATAACGAACCAGTAATATTAATAATAATAATAACCATAATTGTGATTTTGTAGCAACAAGTTTAGCAATTGTTGTACATTAGTAATCACTGTGATTTTAACGAGCATGCCCCAGACCCTTCTACGAGTTCGTGCCTGTGCGTGAACTATTCCATCCAAGCTATTTGCTAGTTCATCTCTTAGCCTGAAATCTCAGTTCCTTAGTCCTATATTAATTGGTACATGTGTCCTGGTTGACATTATTGATGCAGTAACGTAACTGGCAGGAATAACATTGTACAAACACAGTTCAGGTAAGATAGAGGGATAAAACTAGGTGCAAACAGCAAACACAAAATACTGATACTAAACCAACAGTAACACTAATTACCTGTCGTAGCTTCGAGTATGTTGACAGCAACAGTGACAGTATATCATCAATACAGCTCATTAGATCAGCACCCTCCTATTAAAATAAATACAATATCACTCTTATTTACAAAAAAGTAAAGTAAAATAGTTTTGCTAATCGCTGCCTAATGTACAGAAGCCGCGTAGGTCACAAGGTGGAAATGAAAGCATTTGAAGGCACCTCTGGCAGCCGCTATACGTGTACAGCCCATGCGTGAGCTCAGATCACAGCTACAAACACAGTGCCAAGCCATTTAACACTCTCTCGACAAGTGTGTGGATTCTTTTAAGTCTCCCTAGATAGTATTTCAGAAGACTGGATCATTGGCTTAACGTCGCTGTCTGCGGACAGTGTGGCGAAAGAAGGTTACACAAGTTGGTACAACCTGCCCATCTCCTGACTGTTTCTGGAGCAAGCACATGGTGCAAGCACATGGTACAACCTGCCCATCTCCTGACTGTTTCTGGAGCAAGCACATGGTACAACCTGCCCATCTCCTGACTGTTTCTGGAGGTCACGTTTCTTATGATTTTGCACATGGTGCAAGCACATGCATTCTTTTCACACACTGTACACAACAAGTCGTATCAGTTTCGCATATTATGTAGAAAACGTGTAGCACTCTTAGAAACCATTACAAACATTTGTTTGTTATACAAACTAACAAATCGTTCTCTCACCTCTTGTGTTGACTGAGAGCTCTCCCAAAGCAGTGCCCAGATCCTATTCAGCCACGGCTCAATAATAAGATGATTTAACTTCAGCATTATGCTTAGACACTGAAGGGAAGCTGGACTGTGCAAAACAAAGGTACGTGGGCATAAGCTTAAATATGAAGCTACTTTTGTCAAGGTCAAGAATATTTATTATAGTGTTCAAACCATCGTCTCACCTAATATTGATTTTGAGCAGAAAGTGTGCAAGTTGTGATAACCAGTTAAATTGAGAGCCTCCACTGGCATTGTCTTCAACAACCTAAACACAAGAACAACATTCTTAACAGATGAACGTCAAGCAGTGGCTGCACAAAGCTAATTCATGACTTTAATAAGCGAATCTATGTGGCCATGTTCAGTTACCAATAAACAGTTTCCATTTCAAACAGCATTAAATGTTTGAACAAAGTCAAAGAAGCATATGCGTGATGATAAAGTCATCGACAGTAAAGTTCGTTAATAAGAATTGCCTTTTTACAGGTAAAAGAACAAACAAACCAAAACAAAATACAACATAACAAACAAAATTCCATGACTTTTGACCATGGCCATGACCAAAATCAAAATTCTATGACTTTTGCTAATTTCAAAATTCCATGGGCATGACTTTCCAGACTCCGTGCCAACCCTGAAACTAAACCAAACAAAATATGACTGTGCAACATTTAGTAATTAATTAATTTTGCATTCAATGTTCAGTTTCATGGCCTGCATATAGCTAATTGTTGTGGGATATCAGTAAGGTCTGTGGTTTGGTCACAACTTAGGATGGCATTTACCTGATATACATCAAACTGCAGTACTGATGAAAGCATTTGACTCAACAGTGGTAGCACACTGCTGAAATGCAACTGGCTATCCGCTTCCATCACAGTACTTGAAGCTCCTGGTATCTCCATCATCATACATAGTTCATGAAAGAACTCAAACTCCACAACTGTGGGAACTGTCTTGACATTTCTTTTAATGCAGAATTAGAAAGACAAAATGAGTCCTTTACAAGAAGCCCGAGTAATAAAACAAGACAAGATAAATAATTATAAAGCAATAACGTTTTTCCTCCAACATATGAATACTAACAAGCACTTAGTTATCCATTCTTCCTTCTCAACGATTGTAAACATATCTATCCACAAGACATGGTCATCTAAATCACAAATTCGCTTATATTTGTCGAGTTCGTCCTTACCACAAAGTAATGTTTCTTTCATACAGGAAAACTGAACCTAAAGAGTTTGATAGATTGAATTATCTCCCACTGTATGCCATGCACCCAGTCACAATTTGTCTCCTAATCTGTGACTTTCACTAACGGGAACTGATGCAAACTGATAGGTCAAACAAAAAGTAACCTTTATTTGTCAACAAGAATTTAACTGCTGAAGTACATTTGAGAACTACAAAATTGCCCACTTACGCAAAGTTTCACACTGCATGGAAGGTCCACACATGTTCTTGCAACAGGAATGAGTAGAACATGCAGATTTATAACTACAAGGGACAATTTCATTCGCAAGCACTGCAGCCATAACATGTCAACGTAACAAATATGGGATCGTTCAAATACGCAAACAGAAGCAGTTTTCTAACTGACAAGTATCCTAATTCTAAACTATTAAACATTTATACAATGGGACAAGTTTACAACAGGTTAATATCCCAGCAAGATAAACTGCCGATGTACTGTATGTTGTAATTATATGTATGTATAAATATTATGTATGTAATGTATGTGTACAAATCTAACTACAATCCTATATACCCTAGCGACATTATCACCCTCTGTATTATCAAAACGTTGTAAAATATTAAAATAGCTAGTATATTAATAACCCCCTCCTGATATATACATTGCAACATTCGTGATCTGATTTTATTTATATACCATTAATCTGCAAATGCTTCCCATAAATGCGAATGTGCAGTGCAGGTGCTAATAAGGATCAATAAGGGTTTGGTTACAGGTAATAGGTGGCCTGGGCAGATTTAAAGCTGGTAATGGTGGGCTGTTCAATTAGTTCGTTTGGCAGTAATTCTTCTTGTAAAGAAGCTATTCTTGTATGTGTTACATGTACTATTTAAGGGTGCGTTCGATTGACCGTATTCCGGAATAGGAATAAATGGAATAACAACCACGATCCGTTTGATTGGCCAGTAATAAAGTGATTAGTATTCCAAGTACCAAGCTCCTCGTAGCAGAATACCCAGAATATTCTGGAATAATGATGTCTTTTATGTAGCACTGGCGGCCAATGCTGTTTTAGCGGCAATGCTCAAAGTCATAGAATAACTGGAATACAAAACCACAGAGCCCGACAAACGGAACAATACAAAACACACCAAGAGCTGTTTAGCAACTGTTTGCGCTTATGCAGGTTTTGCACTATGGTGACTTTTTACTTCTTTTCATTGACCAGGTGCAGTAATTGCTAACATGCAAATTAAATTCGCAAGGAGAATATATAATGACCAATTATAAAGCATTGTTTATTGGTGTCAAGCTAGTTATTGCTGATTTCATCAATTTCATTTTCTGAACAATTGTTCGTTTGGGACGCAGGAAATCAAGCTATTCCAGAATGTATTCTTATTCTGGAATACAGTCAATCGAATGCACCCTAAGTTATTAAAGCGAGATAAACACAAAACAGTGGCATTCCAATTAAACAGCCAAACATCCTATTGGGTACGAATTTGCAAAAGATGCATGAGGAAATATCTCAGAGAAAATGTAGTTAACAAATAATACAATCGCGTACCCTGAGCCTACGTTCTTTTTGGCCTGCAGAGTGGAATGAAGAGCTCTGGAAGTATCTACAGGAACAGTCCGAGATATGCAGACTTACAGCCCATGTTTACATATCACGGACATTCCTCAATGCACATGCACTGGCATGTAGATGCTCCCAAAGCCCTTCATTTCACGCCACAGGCCAAAATAATGTGAGCTCTGGGAACGAGATTGGAGAAAATACTAAATTTATGAATGTAAATTAGAAGTAAAGCAACCAAATTTTTTTGCGTTCAAAACGTACTGTAATCTAAACTTTCTGTAGCAAAATGTGCAGTAATTTTATTTATTCTTAAAAAATAGTGATAAATGGCAGTACTCTTAAAACAATGAAGCAAAATCATGCAGTACAAATAAGCATTTAAACACATTTTGTACCCCTGCAGATCTTTCTGTATGGTATTCCCTGTGTGATGGTGGCAATGCATGCCATACCGAGATAGTACAGTTAACTCATGCACTGAGAACAGAATCAAATTGATTTACATAACAATTAGCTTACCTGCTTGTCCAAAGGAATGACTGATATATGAAAGGGAATGCATGAAACACTGCTTTCCTTAGCAATGAGGTCTCTCTTGCCTGCAATGAACAAGTAACTTAGGCATAAACCGACGTGTCATGAACCTCAACCAAGTAACCAAAAGTCTCTGCAGATCCTTCTAGTTTCTCTCTCAAAAAATTTCCACAAATTCAAGCAAGAATTTTTGCCGAGCATCATTCCGTAATGTTTCTAATGCTTTTCACGATTTCCCAGATTTCCTAACCATTTCTGAAGATTTCTGAAGATTTTCCAAACATCTTCGAATGCTATCTGAAAATTTGCCGAGCTCATCTGAAGATTTCCCAAACATGATAACAAGTAAAACTACACAAACCTCTTTATGCTCCATCTCCAACAGAGCCTTGAGTGTGGTGAACAACTGCTTTGAATAATTAGCAAGCCTCGGTCTTTTGCTGGCAGGTCCATTGGCATCAACAATTTCAGTGTCTTTCCTCTCATCTCTCCACACCTTCAGGGCCAGCTGGTACTCCAGCATGTGATCTCTAGTATATATTGCAAATAACGATAATAATAACAATAATAATAATAATAATAACAACAACAACAACAACAACAACAACAACAAAATAATAATAATGGCACTACCCTGCGGAATATCCACAGAGCAGTCCTTCAACCGCTGGGGAACCAACATCTGCTGGGACGTAGCCAGACCTGGAATTTACCTGAGGCAAATTCAATGAGCGCCACAGGTGCAAGCTACTAGGGGGCTCTGGTTGCCTGTGTCTTGACCGCACGCACTGAGGCAACTGACCCATATTCTTCTTGGTAAATTGGTCAAAAAAGAGGAATGAGAAATTTTAATCGAGGCAACAGCCTCGTTTACCTCATGGTAGCTACTGCCCTGGACTTAACATCCCTGTCCACGAACGATGTGGCAAAAAAAGTTACAGAAATACAATTGTCCGGTTGTCGGCCACGCCAAGAATCAAACCTGGGACCTAGGCCTCCTGGTTAGCAATCTGAAGTCTGAATCTGAATCTGAGCCTTGCTCACCTGAACAACTATGCTTCTCAAGTTGCAATATCGGGATATCAGTTGCACTGCAAAAGTATTTGTCTGCAATACAGTTTTGTTTTCTACATATGAACAATTGGTTTTAATACAAAGAGACTGATGGCTCTGAAAAAACTGTGTTCATTATATTCATAGCCTGTTGTTATTACTAGTTGTCAGTCGACTGACTATTACCACCGGCTAAATGGATTATTTAGAAAAATCGTCATAAATTTGTAACAATTCGTTATCAATGTTTGGCCAAACCCAGTTTTATGCTAAATGGTCTCTAGA
>JAOBYG010096655.1:0-11278 GCA_025403545.1 Epizoanthus stellaris
ATTCTATTTGGCTTTATGCTAAGCCAGTTGTAATGCGTTTATTCCGTTTTACAAATAAAGCTAGTCCATTCGCATAAAAATAAAACAATTACCTATACCAATTCGCCAAGGATAGCTAGACCAATCCCAAACAGTAAATGTTGATCATTTTTTTGTATTTTTGGTGGTGACGGCCGCCCATAATTTAACCCTCAAAATTTCCCTGAGGTAACAAACGTTTTGCTCACAAGAACTTGAGCAGTACATGATAACCAGTTTGTTTTGTATATTTTCAGAAGTAATTCTTTGGTTCTCAACCGAGGTCATTAATAAAGTGCTAATTGTAATATTTTCCATGCATCAGTTGTGGAACCAATCAAAATGTTACAAATTCAATAACTAGACGTTTGTTACATATTTATACAATGTTTATAATATAAATGTAAATAATGACTAAGGAACATAACTGATAAGTGATAAACTAACCCCCTCCCCCCCCCCTCAATATTTGAACACAAATTAATATGAAACAATTTCTGATGTCAAATTATTTCAGCTATACATGCGTTAGTGAAAACTGCCGAACCTATATGCTAATAGTAATATTAACTAAAACTAAAGTTATTCCCCAAATTCGTGTTTTACATTCATCATTTCATGACACTCGCAGACCAACAGAGACCAGAGTCAGAGTGAGAGTTAGAGTCGTTTGGATTGAGTGACGTGCAAGAACTGCAGTAACTGAACAATAATTACCTTAAAGATTGAACAAGGTCTCCTGTCAGTATTTGCCAGGGTATTTGTGCAAAGAACTTGGATATAAACCGTTTGTCTGAGCAACAAAAATGACATGCTCTCCAGATTCGCTTGGCCGCCATGTTGATTTTCGGCAGTTAGTGCCCAGTCTCTTCCGTGAGGGAGGATTCTTCTGGTGCTTCTGCCCCAGTCCTTTGCCTGCGCCAGGCCGGGGCAGGTATTTGAAGATAGGTCAAGTTGTATGAAAATTAAATAAAAAAGACTTTAAAAGTCCATTTTTGTGCCTGAAATTTTGAAGGTCATTCAGGCAACATGGAAACTTAATGATTGGTGGTGGAAATGGAAATGGTCCCGCATACGTCAAACGATCTCCGAGGCCCGAGACTTTCCCAGCCTAAATAGGGACAGACCATTTGATTTTGTGGGTGGGGAGTGGAAGAATTTGTAAAAAAAAAATTTGCACGCGCCGAAAAGCAAAAAAAAAAAAATTTGCACGACACAAAATTATAAAGACAAAGAGAGAGAGAAAGAGAGGGAAAAGCAAAAAAAAATTTGCAGGCCCATTCCAGGGCGAAAAAAAAAATTTGCTCGCAAATCATTCTTCCACCCCCCACCCCACGATATAAAATGGTCCGTCCCTTAGGAGTTTTCAGCATTTGTAGTACCTTTACTCTTTAGGGTATTTTAAGCGAGCCGGAAATATAAGAGAGGAACTGCAAGCATACATGTATGTAGTTTTTAATTTTAGGGGTTCCTTTTAGAACTTGCGACCGCATCCCCACCACTTTGACATGACATCAGTCAAGTGGGATCACTTCCCCCTCCCCCACACACACACTGGCCCACACACCAGGCTTCACTTCATCTAGGTCGGCGCTCCTTACTGAAATAGGTCACGAATGAATTTTTTTCCGGCCTATCAGTAACTTGTAAACAAGAGCAAACAGATAATTTCCTGTATTTGAAAAAGACGAGTACAGCTTGTGGATTCCCTGTGGCGCGGTATGCAAACGGAAGAAGAACTTGCTAGGAATTCGAAACATTCGTTAATCACTGTAATATCTTCATTATCCCTTGACACATGGACTCAGCTCGGTTTACTTTCGATTCGTTACCGTAATGCTTGGAATATTTATATTTTATTCGCTTCGGTCAAATAATGATACAACGTACCGAGCTTTATACAACCAGTCAAATTTTAGTCCAGCTTGTAGACCTTTTCTAACAAAAATACGATGTTGTACTTGACTCAGATTGACTCGGATAATCATGCACGTCATAATATCTGTTTGTGGTTTATTTATAAATAATAATAATACAAGTTTACGGGGAGAACAATAGTTTGGGTAATCCTTGTAGAGCTAGAGACAGGGTTACAAAGGTTTCTATATGTCTGAGAGAACAGCAAACACAAATAAACGAAATTGTGGCAAATATACAAAAAAATAGAAACGATTCTGCTCGTGCAATTCGTTTTGTATCAACTATCCGCTTTAACTATCCTGGATACGGATGAGTTGAATACCATCACCACGACAACTGAATTCATCTGAACTCTCCGGCCACAACCGGCAGATTTAACACGAGGTCAAGAGCATAAACCACAGATTTTTTTTATCACTGAACTGAAAACTTAACCCACCCCAGTCGCTTACTTTCCATCACGGTGAGAATTCAAAAATATCTGTGAAATAGGTCGAACATTGTCAGCAAAAAATAAATTGCCAATACACACACATTTCACAAATATTCACTTTTAATATATACAAAACTTTCAGTACTGTTAGCCCAGTTATGAACTGATGACACTAATGCCAGTAATGGAGCGGAAGTACCGACTGATTTGTGGACACTGTACCAATTAATAGCAAAGCTTTTCCTCAATCGCTTGGCAGCTTTTTCTGTATCATTATTTTAATGCGTTTTAGCCACGTTTTATCAGCGTGCTGTGGTGCGAAACTGTCTTGGAATAGTGTCTTTTGATACTAACTTGACAGAAAATAACAGCAATCTTGACTGTCTCCAGCAAATAAAGTATAGTGACTTTCTTTTAAGGTTTTAAAAGTGTGTTTTGCAGCATAAATGGTTGGCATATTAATGCTGTTACGTGATTCGGTACGGCTTCCGCATGGCTGTACAAGTTACATGATAGTATAGGGGACAAGCACTCTCCCCTGAATCACGCCATATAACATAACCGATTTGCCTTCCGGGTACCAATTTAGAACAAGTAAAATTTCAAAAAATACCAGCCCAAAAATAACTCACTCGTAACATGGGAGAGTATAAAACCCGAGTTTCCAACCTCGATCATCATCCATTTGGCTAACAAGCACACGAACGAAGCAGTACAGACCTGAAGAAGATATAGAGTTACTACTACTACTGCTACAAAGTGTCATTACAAGCAGGAAGTTGGTCTATATAAACCATGGATACTATCAAGGTAATGTTTAATTTTTACACCCATAAATATACATTTGTTTGATGTAATATCAGTTAAAACTGTGTGTATACTATATGCTATATAGTTGGTTTATTAGAGATCAGTATACTTTCTTGCATTGTTATAGAACAATTCAGTATTCAGTGTTTAAAGTTTTGGTTTTCGGCAATTTTATGACCAACCTAAATTGGTTGACACTGAACCAAACCTGCTTGAATGCGAACTACTATACTGATCAGTGCATGTTGTGGAGAGCAAGCAAAATTCAGCCATCGCAAACACCGTTTTCATTTTACCCATGAAAAGCTCCTATTTGTTTAGTTGGGAACGACTTGGTTTAAATTTTATGACCAATCTATAAAACTGTATGAATGCGAACTATTGTTCAGTGTATGCGGAGAAACTGATGCAGCCATCGCAAACACCGTTTTCATTTTACCAATGAAAAGCTCCTATTTGTTTCAGTACTGGGATTGGTTTGGTTTCAATTTTATGTTTAATCTAAACTGGTGAACATTGAACCATATTCATGCCAGCGATTGATAGTGTGTTAGAGCAAGATACAGCCATCGCAAAATGCGTTTTCATTTTTATCACCTGTTTGATTATGTCATACAGAAACAATGTATGTAGTGAACGGTAATAAGATAGTTTTATCTTCACATGTTTAACTTTGTTTAATTTATCAGTCATGACGATGTATTTGAATGGTTCTAAAATGTAAAACGTCCTTTAGAAACAAATGTACAGTCCTATATAGAGCTAATTTTCTGAGATGGTTTAAACACACAACTTTGAAGGCTGAACACTTTAGTTTAGGACAACAGGAATAACCTGGAATATTTTTAAAGGTATACAAACTTGTCAGGGATCTTTTGAAAAGTGTTTTAGATGTTTAATTCTGGAACTGTACTTGTGCTCGTATTCAGTTCATTGTGAGAGTCGTGATGGGAAGATTATATTTGTTCGGAGAGCAAATCTATAACAACTTCACTTTAATCCGAAAGTGGCATTTAGCCATTACGCCGAACATTTTCAGTTTGTATGCCAATTACTGGATTAAGAGACCCTCGATTCAAATCGGTGTATACTGTCTATACTGAACATGTTTCAGAGTGTTTGTACATGACGATGTTACTAGCAGTTATTCAATTTCAGTAGCAATTTATTCGGCGAAAAAGGCCTTTATATATAGAACACTTCAATCTTCATTGCTAGTAAAGACATCTGGATCAGTCGGTGAAGGTACAGGAACATGATGCGATCAGTGTAGTGGCAGCATGTAAAAATATCATCGGTCCAGCGTGAGTACAGGGCGATGACCAGTATATCCTTATAAAACAGAAATTTATCAGTAATCATACATCTATTTCATATAAAGTTCAGGACTTCGTATAGTTTCGTGTTAAGTTTAGCGTGGCCCCAGAGCGTGCCTATGGTAGAAGGTGCTAGTGTAGGGGTCGAACCTCCCGACATGCAATCAACTTACAAACTGTACATGAATTGCTGGATATTTACTGTAGAACTAGTTCATTGTCACACTCGTACGAAATAATGTTGGGCGAAGACAAAGAAAATATAGTAATTCATATATTGGTTCACAAAAATCACCATTTTTTAACATTTAACCGAAAACTCCAATCCTTGCCTTCGCTCTGACACGCCGCACGCCATTGTTTTTAAAAGGATTTAAAAATTTGTGAAGACGTAGCTAATTTGTAAACGTAGTGCTTTTGGATTTTCAATTTCGGTCAGCTCCTGATTCATACGAGGAAATGAAACATAGTCTTGAGCCTGATAAAATTCCAGTATAAATTGAGACACTAGAAATGATGTTATATACTCAATATGCGAGAAATGTGTATCGCTCATTGCACTGTGGACATATCGAAAGCTGAACTTTCGACACCATGTGGCAAGCAGATGTGGTTTGATATCTAGCAGTATATATTGCTCAGCAGTCCTGCTCCATAAATACACGATAACAGCACGCTCTAGCTAATAGATACAGTGGTCAGAAAGTTAACGGAGAACATTATTGAGAAATTACTTAACTCTCTTAAAAGAAATTATGAGAAGTGAAAATGAATAAAACAAGATTAACTCATTAGTCACTTCTAAATTAACTATCTAAATTTTGTATAATAAAATATCAACTGATGATACATGTAGTGTTTCAGGACCTTTTGCATGTGCATTTATTGTCCATTGACGTGATGAGAGTGAACTGACAAAAACACATCGGTAGATCGGGACAGATTCAGTTTGGAGGGAGCACAAGCAGGGAAAACAACTCGACACGGCTGCACTTTGCAATGGGCTTCTACGCACATTTCTTATAAGAACCACTTTTATAAAACACTGAGGCTCAAATTTGTCTAAAACAAATGAAGAACAAGCTCAGGCTGAGGTTCAGAATCATAAAAATCGATCTGTATGTTTTCCGATGAAATAATGAAATTCATAAGCAATATTGTTGAGATGGCTCAAGGTTTTTGCACGGATTATAGAATATTTTAATCGTTACGTTTTGGATCCTTTTTGGACTACTTGTAACAACAGTCAGGCATGGTGAAAATTTTTGAAATAAGAACAATTTAAGAACAATTTAGGCTGAATTTGCCATAAAACGTAAAAACAATGAACCTTGACCAAAATTATCTGGTTCTCATAAAAAGAAAAGCGTGTACGGTGTAGTGGAAGACTCGTGACAACTCGGCATTAACAGCAGGTAGACCCATGCAGATATTCCTAGCCTGTTCTGACAATCGGGGTTTTAGTGATTAATGATAAATTCAGTAACGCACACAGTCTATTATTTCAAACGACGCAATTGTGACTGTGAAGCTATTAATTTGCACTGTTTATGGTATTGCTTTCGAAGATAGGTTGAATATTTGGCTGATGCTTCGAACTTTAATAACCCACCACCGGCCGCCCTGCGTAGATTGGCGGCGGTCGTAGAAACTAGGCAACTGTGTAACCAGGCAACTGTGTAACCGGGCAACTGTGTAACTGGGCAACTGTATTGTCCAAATTGATTGTCTTTTCTCGGCTCTTAATACGGGCACTAGTTGAATTGTTCACTTCATTTCGTTCCAGAATTACAAGCAAAATCAGTAACGTAGTAACAAGCTGATATAATTTGAGATGATATAACTGAACTGTATCATTATACATTCTAGTCTGAAGAAACGCTGTCTGAGAACAAAACATTGTTTTCTTTCTCCCTCAGTTTTCTCGCCGTGGATACTGGAGAATTAGCATATTTGCTGTGGTTATCATTGCATTGACTGCTCTACCAACCAACAATGCTACACCCATCCCCTCCCCCACGAGTAACATTTCTGCACAAGTGAATCAGAGCAATTCAGTCAACCAATTGAACCACCGGTTATTAGACACGAACACTGACGTCACGTCAGCGCAAGGTAGTGCCCGGGGTAGTGCAGCAGCTACGAGCCGAGCCAGTAGCAACACAACTGCTGGGCCTGGGGCCAACATGTCCGTTCTGGTGATTGTCCAGGATGTGGCGGCCCTTCAGCGCTTGTTCCCGCGGATCCTTCCTCGCCGCCTCACGTCTCCTGTTAACCCGGATGTATACGACCAGCTTAGCAGTGCTGCCAGGTACATTTTGGCTTCTTACAGATGTTTTTAAACATCTAAAATGGTTATCTTCTTGTCCTGTTTGTCTTTCAGTATACCTCGTCTTTATTTACACAACACCTAATTAATGTTATGTATGAATGAATGAATGAATGAATGAACCACGTCACTCTACTACTCCACTCCATTCTATTCCTTTCCACTCCAATCCTTCTCACATCACATCGTTCCACTCCACGCCACTCATACTCCACACTCCACACTCCACTCCACTCCACTCCACTCCACTCCACTCCACTCCACTCCACTCCACTCCACTCCACTCCACACTCCACACTCCACTCCACTCCACTCCACGCCACTCATACTCCACACTCCACACTCCACTCCATTCCATTCCATGCCACTAACACTCCACACTCCACTCCACTCACACTCCATACTCTTCACTCCACTCCACTCCACGCCACTCACATTCCACACTCCACACTCCACTACACGCCACTCACACTCCACACTCCACTCCATGCCACTCACACCCCACACTCCATTCTCCACTCCACTCCACTCCACTCCACACTCCACACTCCACACTCCACACTCCACACTCCACACTCCAAGCCACGCCACTCACACTCCACACTCCACTCGCACTCCACACTCCACTCTCCATTCCACTCCACTCACACTCCACACTTCACTCCACTCCACTCCACACTCCACTCACACTTCACACTCCACTCACACTTCACTCATACTCCACTCACACTCCACACTCCACTCACACTCCATACTCCACTCCACTCCACTCCACTCCACTTCGTTTCTTTGCACCGTCTTCTCCTCCTCCTCCTCCTCCTCCTCCTCCTCCTTTTTATTCTTCTTCTGATGCACGCACTGATATACATCAGTACACGTCTACATATTCTCATACATCAACATTCATCAACATTCACCAACATTCATCAGCATTCATCAACTTACACACACTTGCACATACGCAGACGCATACACATGCACATGCACAGGTACAGACACAGACACAGACACAGACACAGACACAGACACAGACATAGACACAAATACAGATACAGACACAGACACAGACACAGACACAGACACAGACACAGACACAGACACAGACACAGACACAGACATAGACATAGACAAAGTTTAAAATCTCTATTTACAAGAAATCGAAAAATATAAAATTATATGGATATTAAATTCTAAAGCGATCTAATTACGTTGAACTGATAAACTAGTGACAAACAACAATTATTTGTAAGGAAATCAACACTACGTACAAAGATTGACTCATATTGTTCACACATTCCCTAAAAGTGGCATGTGATTTGACTGATTTAGTTTCATTTGGAAGTTTGTTCCAAATCATTGATTCTCGATAGGCAAAGCTTCTTTTCAATACACCAGTTCTGGGCCTTTCTAACTGTAGATTTAACGGTTAACGTTAATCGTGACGTAGTTTATTGAGTCAGATAGGTACTAGATAGGAGCTTTGCCACGGACAATTTTATGCATAAAGTTAACAGAACGTTTCGATCTTCTTACAGTTAAGTTGTTCCAATTGAGCTTCTCCAGGATATCAGCTGACCGTATCTCATAAGGGATCTTGTGATCACACCAGCCGCTCGATTTTGCAATTTTTGGAGGCGTACGCTTTGTTCCTTGTTCAATCATCCCCACTCAGTATCACAATAATCAAAGACAGAGACAGAGACAGAGACAGAGACAGAGACAGAGACAGAGACAGAGACAGAGACAGAGACAGAGGTTGCACCGACGTACCTGTCCACTGTTGTTCGTTGTTATCTGTTTCGTGCATGTTAACAGCGGATACGTCAATCACTATCATCGTGATAACTGGCTTTCTCCTTCTTTTCAACCAAAATTGACGGAGCTGTGGATGAAACGATTCTTATTCCTGCCAACGCATCTCAGGATTACTAGAACCACGGGATCCACAGTTACCCCGCAGCTTCGATTTGTGTTGCAAACTCCTAAAGCTAAAGTAATACAAACAACACCTTTCATCATACAATTCGGGTCATACGTTCGTTATTCAAGAAATATCAGTGGTATTTGTCAGTCAAAAAATAAGTTTATGAATTCTACCTCACGCAACATTTACCTTTTGATTCCAATGCTGTCCTATTCTGTTCGTCACATCATAAATTACAGACACAAGCAAATAGTTCAAACAACGATATTGCAGCAATTTCCAAATATCACAAAGACATTGCTTCAATTTGTTTTTTTATTAGTTTGGCTTTGTAAAGGAAAATTTAAGACAGCACACTGAATATTTGATTTGCTCTTCAAATGTCCAATTAGATATTATTGTTCGGTGTGGCAAAACAGGTGTAGAGCGCGATGGCACGTTATCATAACAATTTCCGTTATTCAGTAATGTCCGTTTGTCGGCTTGGACCTACAATAATTATTTGGAGTGCAGACAGCGGCCCTAAATTGGCGTATTGGCGTCTTATTCTTCCTCTTGTACCTTGTTTGCATTTACCTTGTATCTCTGGTATTCTTGACCTTTTTGTGCCGAAGCGTCAAAACACCTGCATGGATTATAGTTGTGCCGTCATAAAACCTGTTAGGGCCCCCATTGATAGCAGCTTACATTTGTAAACTGAAGGGGCAACCCTGTTTAAAATAAAATGTTATCTATCAATCCAACGTTCATGCTCATATTTTTAATTTTGGCAAGTTAAAAACTGTATTTGTTTCTATTTGCGTAGCTCAATTTCAGGAGCAGCTGTGTTTGGCCAGCTCGTGATCAAACGTTGTGCTATTAAAACTCTGAGAATATCAAAATAGCCTCAGCAAGTCATTCGATCCTGGGTGCAAAATTTACTGCTTTAAATTCTTAGCTTTTCTTTGTTAATAAGATGTTACTTCGAGAAAATAGAATGGAAAGAGAAAGATCGGGTATATAAACCGGCAAATGTGGTTGATACAAGCTCTTCGTGCAAGGAATTTAGAGAATGTTTTTAAACGTCTAAGGAATTTCCACAGATATAGATTTTGTACGGTTTTTTTCGTAATTTTCTAAGACCTTCTAACTGTTGTTCAGTAATAAACTGGTCAAAACAAAGCTCTCGTTAGTTTATTCTTTAAATATTTTATTTTAACCACGCGCCGCTAAAACATACGAAGTTGTTTGTGACATGAAGAAATAAACATTTGCCAGAAAGCTCTTTGGTTCTGCTGTGGTTAAATGATAGATTGTATCTATTAACTATCTAGCTTGGTTTAGATTTTCACACGCAGTTTATAGTTTATTCCAGAACTTTTTAGTTTCAAATTCTTATTAGTCATTCTTTCCATTCTTTGTACAAATGAAGTGTTTGTTCACTCTATTAAACACTAGCAAACACGCTATGTCCTTGATAACTTTCTTACGATCACGGAAATATTTCAGTGCTCCAGGCCACAGAAACGGTAGTTAACTGATTGGCTATGGAAATACCCTTATGTTAAGATACATTTTATGTTTTTATAAGCAAATATTAATTCTATCTTGTGATAACTTATTTTTGTTAGCATTACATTTTACTGATTGTATAAAATGACAGGGGATTTGAATTTGTTCTTCTGAGTCAAATTTATGTGCTCATTCTTTGTACTCAGTGGAATTAGAGTTGAAATTGTAATAAAACAACATTAATGTTGTCTGCAACTATTCATGCATTTATTGCCCTCAAAATCTACTGAGCATAATGTATTTTGAATTGGATAGTAAATCTTGCAACAATGCTCTAGGAACAACGCGGATCTGGGTCCAAAGACCTTCAAGAGTAAAAAGGTTAAATTCTTTTGCGGATCCGGTTATTTCTGTTTAGAAAAACACTGATAAAAATATTATATCCAATTGACCTTCTAGAGTTCCAAACTCAATTCATGATGCTAGAGTATCAGTCATAATTTCTGCCACGTAACACATTCTGGATTCGGATGTGATATTCTATACTCGCATCATGAAATTTAAATGTAGTTTGGCAAAAGTGATCGGCTCAAAAGCATTTTCAGTGAGATTTAAAAGAGCAAAGATAGTCTTTGACATGCATGTTCAATGGTAGATGCAAACGTATACAACTTAGCCAAATTAAAGGTCAGATATTTAGCACTAAGTATGCAAAATTGCTAATTGCTTACGGGTTCTTGAAAAATTGCATGAGATTCACGAATTTCTACTAGTTGGTGGGCGGTTATTATTTTGTGGCATTGGGGATGGGTAGTAAAGTTTTAGACATTCTGTATATGTGCCACTTTACAGTAGACACATGTACGTATTGCGGATGTAGGTTTTTTATAACTAACCTTGTTTTTATAATACGTAAATACAAAGCAATGTTGAATACATCTCTTGAATCACATCCATTTGTTGAGCAGAAAACGCACGTGCTGAACTAGACAACTTAACCCCATCAGGACGGGGCTTTTTTGCCTTCTCACAGACGG
>JAOBYG010096766.1:0-11276 GCA_025403545.1 Epizoanthus stellaris
TGATAACTGTTTGTTTATTGCTTGCAATTTCCTAGCAACACAAAACCAAAGGGCAAGTCCAAGTTCAACAGTTTAATCTCGAGTGTCGTCTTAAAAATATGTTGAATTAAGTTTCTTTTTGCACACTGCATCCGCTGGCATTAAAAACACAGCACTTCACGAGTCGCAAATATCCTCGTACATGGTATATGCAAAGCCTCACGGCAGCAATATATATAAACAAAAAAATAAATAGATGTATGGGAGCATATTGTTCCGTAACAAAGATCAGGCATTCAAAGCCATTTACATACAATTCCTTTTTCTCTGCTTGTTTAGGTTTTAGAGTTTGCTTCAAGTGTTATTTGAAATCTTTGCACTGATTTGCATTGTTTCCATAGGAACACTTTCAATCATTTTCAAGCGGATCAATTGCGTAAGACTATCGGACAATATACTCTAAGGTATAAACAATAAAATTTGTATGGTTCGAAACGATTTTGTAACTGGGCCTTATCACGTAATTTCAACCCTTGACCCATGAAACTAGTGATATGCAGATAGGTGTGGATAAGAGGGATCCTAACCAAGTCACCTATTGCAGATATAGGCTTAGAATTACGTTGTTTATGAGTTTAATTTTGCAAATGTTCTTCCACCACGAAAACATAACAGTACGTAGCCTGTTTGTGTTAGAACCGCTTGTGCATAATAGAAGTTTTCTGTGCTAGAGAAACAACTTTGCTGCAAAATATCAAGAGAGGTAATGGACTCAGATTCAGCTGAAGGTAAATAACTCATTAGTATGTTGTGAAGAAAAAGATTATTAAATTATTGCAGCTTCAGCTACTTCTAACATTCTTCAATATGTTGCAGTTATAAACTTCCGTCTGTTACCTGAGTAAAGAATAATAAAATGTTTAATTTAGGAGTTGCTAAATCAACGGGAAGACATACTATCGGGGGACATCCCACCAAAAAGTTTTCGCTGTAACATGTTTGAATGTTTTTAAGTTTTGTGAGCACTGGCCACAAATTTATCGGTTTTATTACTGTCACGTGTCACCCTCATTAAATAAAGTCTATTGATTGATTGATTGATTGATTGATTGATTGATTGATAGCCATTTGCGGAAACACCCCGCATCACAATATCTTGTTAATATTGGACTCTTTGTTTACTCTCGATCTCAAACGTTTCGTGATAGAGCACTTCATGATCAACCTCCCACGTTATGTTAAGTTTAACCAATCGAGATCGCAGCCAATATGAATCCAAGGATTTCAATCAGAGATGCCATTTGCGAGATTAGGCCGAAGAGTGCACAGCTGGTGTTAGTTTATAGCTGCTCAAATTTACCAACACAAGTAACTGAAAGATGCCTGTGTGGGAGTACATTGATTCCACATCTTCAACTCTGTCAACACAGAGTGAAGACACAAACTATCATGCTGCGATTCCACAAGGAAAATCAATGATTGACATCCAACCTAATGTTACTGATTGTTCTTTAGTCAAGAGTAACTGGAATCCAGGTGTAAATACTGGCTTGTTTGGTAATTCGAATGTCGAAAACTTGCATACATCCTACAATCAGAGATTCCAAGTCGCCAAGAACATAGAAATAGGGGACAATAACATTTCATTAACAACTCACAGGCACTACTTCGTGAATATGTCCAATGAAGTGCTTCCAACGTCAGATTCCTTTCCAACCCAACAGTACAGAGCATTACCCCTCTCTCCACCCTTATCACCGGTGGAGATTGAAGGCATTTTAGAAAGTGTTCTTGGTAATCCTTTTAACCTCGAGTCAGGTTACCAATCTTTGCAAGTTCCCCAGCCAGTACAAAGTGTTTCTTGTTATCCTCAAATCGTAGATCTAGAAGAGAATCTTGTAATGGACGAAGTTATAACAGCCTCTCAGAACCATACGACTGATGCAAGACGAAGCTCGAGCGATGACAGTGACAGTAGTGCTGAAAAGTATGGGCTTAGGAAAGGATCAACTAGCTTCGACCTAGCAGCAGGAAAGGACGAGGTCTACTGGCAGAAACGAAGGAAGAACAACAAATCTGCAAAGAAATCTCGTGATACCAAGCGAATTCGGGAACAGATAATGCAACAAAAAGTAATAAAGTTAGAAGCAGAAAATGAAAAGCTGAAGAAAGAACTGGCAGCATTGAAGGAAGAGAATGCAAAACTGAGAGCAACGGTTGACGTTGATGATAAATTATCTTCCAGTGAAGACAGTTCGTAAGTTATATTATTTGAACAAGCGAATCCACGCCTCTAGTTCAGTATTGGTAGTAAACGTTTACTATGTATATTGCATCAGCAACATTTTTTAGGTGTCTGTGTCCTTAAAGCGCGCTGAGGGCAGTCACATTCTTGAACAATTACAATTGAACAGACAATTAATATATGTTGCTGAAGTAAAATTTGTAACTGATCATCAGTAAGTTCAGTACGTAAAATGTGTACAATTATGCTTTACTAAGTTCTACTAAGTAGAACATTTTAGGAGGAACCATCCACGAAGGCTATTAACCTACAGTTTAGGAGTACATCGAGTGTATCGCTGGAATAATGTATTTCTTTTTTTCATAATGACATTTATCCTTATTCGAAAGCAGATGTTCAAGGAATGATAGGAAATTCTTGAGGTTATTACTCTTTCTTGCAATAATTTCTACTTATTAATATCTTATTAGTAATCTTGAAAGAAAACATTGTTGTATTCTGTACTTTGATGAGGCCTTTCCATGCAACGAAAATGTGTATTTCTCTGTGCTCCGTGTTCAGAAAGCAAATTCAACAAGTTTTTGCAAGATTATCTGGTCGTTTGCTACAGATACTGATACAACAGTATTACTGGAAGTGTACATACAAATTTACGTGCTTGAAGGCAATGCTTTATGAAGCTTATATCCAATATGTAAGTATACCAACCTACGCTAATTAAAGTAACATTCCATTCTCAAAAGCTATAAGGTACGTTGCCATTCCAGTTGATATTTTCGACGTTTGAAGAAGTTAATATTCTGTCTATCATAAAAAAACTTTATTATGAACATTTACTTTTCTTCAAATTTGAATACTTGTTTTTGCTTGATATTTAATCGATTGAACTCAGTTAAAGTTACAAATGCCACGCGAATTAGTTGACCCAAGTTAGAAAAGTGATAGAAAATTCTAGATTTTAGATACACTTCACTTCCGTGTTTATTTCCAATCATCCGTATAATGAATTTTGCTGCTTCCATCCTATAGCAAATAGAAGTAACAGGCCAGAGATTTTAATAAGAAACAACTCGACTTGTTGTCTATCAATGTGAATAAACATTTCTTTGCTGTACGGGTATTCTTCTTTTTCTTGTCTGCTAAACCCTGAAATGTTTGATGGTTTGTGTAGACTGCAGAATCGTAACAAAGAAGAACAAAACTCTCCCGGTTCATAATGATATAGCTGCTATAGCTATCTGTGACATAGGTCTTGGTAAGGTATGTTTATTGCGGCTAAAGGAAGTAAATGAAGTATAAATAAAGAACACCACATTCAGTTTATCCTTTTACAGTCTGTTTATAAAATCTCATGACCGCAAGAGGACAGTGCTAATGTGCAAACACAATCTGATTCCTCTTTCAGCAAATACATCCAGTCAAATTTGTCACTGAGATTATCAAGTATTCTTGTTTGTTAACAAGTAGATAAAGAATGTTTTTGGAAAATAAATAAAAACACAATCCACGAACTTTTACTTAGAACGCAGAGTCTTCGAAATATCACGGATGGTCTTTGCAAAATAACCAAATGATGCTGGCAACATGTATTACAGCCGTTAATATATTCTGTGAACTAATCGTTAAAAACAGCTTTTTGGTTAGATATATGGTTTAATTGTTTCACATAGGTTACATCACTGTCGTAAAATGTTGTGTCGTGTATAAACTTTTTCTGGAAACAAAGTCTTAATAGCACAGCCGGATACCAGTATTCCAGTAACCAAAGATTAAAGTGCTTAGAGCAACAAATATTGGCCTAACTAGGACAAAGACATGCGATATGTCGCTAAAATATTATAATAAGGTTTTACTTCCGTCACTTTGTCTTAAATTGCAAGTAGTTAATTATTACTGTCAGTAAAACCAATTTACCTAGTCTTATTTAGCGGCAAATTGCACTGAAATTCTTTCATTCCTCTATTGTGCTATAGCGTCAAACGTTCACTCTCTTTCGGTTACCGATAAAGGTAAATCTGATTTAAGAGTTGACAGTTCAGTCAGCTAGCCGCACAATATCTGCATATTGTTGGTAACCAGAACTTGTTAAAAAGACGTGCTTGAAAGAAAGACACGAAAGATAATCTAGGAATAACAAAAATATATCCGGAAATCCATAAAAAAGCCTTAATTACGCAGCCATTTGTTCAAGACCTGATACAAAACTGTTTTCCTATACTAGCAAATTTCTATTGAGCAGCATCTGAATTTCCTTGTAACGAATAGCAAAAGTATCATCCTACCTAGGATTGGGGAGGGGGCGGGGGGAGGTGCATATACTTCCCAATCAATAATACTAGGAAAGCTGTAAACTTATGTTATAGAAACTGAAATTTCTAAACGTTTGCTATAATCGTTTAGCTGAGTGGATTTTAATTATCCAGCGTTGTGTACGATGCGAATTTCAGAGTTACTTCCATTTAACAGAAAACATTTAAGGAGAGGGATCAAATGCTAACTCCTCTCCTGTCAATCAAAAGCCCAGTCCTGGGCCGGTCCAGGTAGGACGAAGCCCCTTGTTAGGACAACAACTCACGATTATCTCAATAACTACCTCTGATACCCAGAAACGTTTTATCGTCAGATTTTTTGTTTTAGTTAAAGACATATATTGCTAGTGTCTTCGATTTGACGACACACATAAGAGAAAGTGGTACTGGTTCGTTACTGTTTTTACAATATTCCGCGTTCTTTAGACATTTTTATCATAGCTAGATGTGATTCTTTATGTTGGAAAACAATCGATATTGATATTGAACTCTTATATTTAGAGAGAAGATAGATAATCAAAACAAGCTCGTAAATATGTTTTGCACTGATTTATTGCACAGCCAATTTTAAAATGAAGATAAGTTCACGTCTACAACAACACTCTTTAACCGTTGAATTGAAATAGTTAACTTTTCATCTATGCCAAATTAACTGCAATTCCAATAACGCTACTCCGATACAAACAATCAAATTAAAAAAAAAATCACATATTAATTGTTTTCAGGATAATGTTTTGCCTTTGAGCTGAATCAGACGATCTAAGTTTCTGAGTTTGTCAATTTTCTCAAATTAACATCAAAGCAAGTTTACTTCGGTGATGCGAGTATCTCCTCGCATGTCAATCATTCTGTAGCAAATATTACTGATATTAGAACTTTTTAATACAAATATGCTAATTTACTAGTCTAGTTGCTAAACTATGTATCCAAATTTCTCAAATTTAAAATTTTCTATATATGCATTCCTTAATTTGTCAAAAATTGGATTCCGGTCAACTGTTGAAGAATTAGAAACACAATAGAGATAAATTACCAAACAAACTGCAAAAGGCTACACTGCTCAATAATATACTTCAAGCGATTTCAGAGAAATTACAAGTTTAACAACTCAACTTGACATATCGAGCTCTTCCTTCTCATATGTCCATATGTTAGGAAATATCGGTATTCGGTATATCTGTTGGAAAATAATAAAAAAACAGGCTTATAAGCAATGATTAACTCTGTCAACCATCATAATTTTCACCACGGCGGTAACAAATCCAAATTTTAATTCAAAAATGTAAAAATTATATACTCACCTAGTGTTATAGCAAAATAGACATTGTAATCCTAGGCGAGACTGCATTAACCTTATAATTCCTTATCATGATTATTATTTAATACCACAAAAAATGATATCAGAAAAGACATACGCACAATGATTGAAGAACATAAAGTTACTATTTCCTCTTTCATTCGCAACTAAACTTTCATCTATGGAATACAATGTCTTCCTGCTCTCTTGTCGTTGCTGGGCATGCGTACTGAAAATTTATAACGCACACGGAAGCGGAATAAAGGTTATATATAACTATTCTTATTGAATTTATAGCTTCATCACTTGACCGGCCCTACTTGTAAACCAGTCAAGCATAACATTAATTAAAGCTAATGTGCCAGTGTAAGAGGCACGCTGTCTAAGTTTAGATACGTCATTAATGAACACAATACCATCTCAGATTGCAGATTTGACAGATGTGTAACAGTGAAACATCTATAGCGATAAGCAAATTATCCCGATTGGCTGATTGGATTGATTATTACTTTTATAGGAGTGTTTCTTCTAAGAAATGTAAATTTCTGAATAAATCTTCTTTTTACTGAAGAAATGTGTACAATTCGAAAGCAATCTTCTTTGAAGAAATACAAATTGCCAATAGAATGTGCGTGTTCTAGTTGGAATAAACTTTAACCCTACCCAGGCTGGGGGGGGGGGGGGGCATAATGCCCCCCAACAAGGACATTTTGTTTTGCTATTCCTAAACGGGAAATCAATACAAGTATGAAGCATTTTTCTTGCAATACGTTTTATAGAAGGAAATATCAAAGACAGACATATAGCTATAGACAGCCAGTTCAATAATAAGTAATTCGTGAAAAGATTTTAAAATATCGCTTCATACTTTTCTACGGACAATATATATGAAAACATCTGTGAAATAAAATCGGCGAAAATCCGTAGTGAGCGAGTTATTTTCAGTTTTATCTTTTTGTGACGTCACAGTGATATGAACCATAATGACATCATCAACCCTACCAATTTTTTCCATGTCCAGTGGAAAACATGTCAATTAAATTGTAACCCCTTGACACAAGTATTAGTGCATAAAATGGGGATCTGATTTTCGCTAGCAACAAGATTTTTTCTTTTACGTCAGTTCCCCCTTAATTGCGTCAAGAGATGTCTATCCAAGTCAGTGATTGATTTGGTGTTTGTGCTTCTGGCATGTTCTCTAACTTCACACTTTTGCTTTCACAATTAGACTGCGGTCGCATTAGAGCCTAACGCTGGTGTTAACACTAGTGTAACACCAAATTGACGGTGTTTAGAGGCCTTTAGAATTTAAAACACCGCAAATTTGGTGTTAGGCTCTAATGCAACCACAGTCTATGAAATTGCGAAGATAAGGCAAACGTTGATACAAAGATAATAAAAATGCTTCTATTATTTTGAGCTGTTTCTGCAGTTAATCTAAGAATACAGAAGGTAATCAACACGTTAATAGTTTTGCTATAACTGGTTATCACACTAGTGACGTAATCGCAATAGCAAGCGTAAAAATTTAAATAACCGTCCAGGCCCCGTCCACACTAATACGTTTTCGAAAACCTCCGTTTTCATTTTGATGCGTTTGCACCGACCGATCGAAAACGGAGGTCTGTAGGTGTGAAAACGGAGGTTTTCGAAAACGCTCTCCAAAGTGGAGACTTGAAACGGAGGTCTATCGTTTTAGTGTGGACGGGCGAAAACAGAGTTTTTCGAAAACGCTGACGTCGTGAACAGTCGAATTATGCATGACCCAGTGGGCAAGAATAGAAGGTGCCTGGGAACGAAAACGCATCAATGTCATCGTTTTCTATCGTTTTAGTGTGGACGCAAATATTTTCATCCGTTTTCGATCGTTTTAGTGTGGACGGTCGGTGCAAACGCATCAAAATGAAAACGGAGATTTTCAAAAACATATTAGTGTGGACGGGGCCTAACTCTAGCCCATGGCTATCTTTTGTTCAAAGGGGTACGTTGCGAACAATAGATAACCACTGGCCAGAGTTTAAACTTCGTTTAAATAATCGGCACTTTGTGTTTATTCCCAAAGGTAAAGTCCTAAACAACTCACTCACACAGCCGGCCATGCAGCTGCCATTTTGGAAATTGTCAGTCCACCATAGTTTACTGAACGGAGACCAAAATGGAATCAGAAAGAACGTCGGAATCCAGGTACTTTGACACAAAATCTCCTTGATATAAAAACTAGCTATGATTACGCGTTATTTTGAGTCAAGCGAAACCTTCGGCAATTTGAATGGCATAGGAATTTGAAGAAAATGGCTGAACCTGGATGAACGAATTGTCTTCCCCTTCTGTTATTATATAGAGAGTGTATAACGACTGTTGTCAAAACCTTGGGACTTCAGCGGCTTTTTGAGGACCAAACAAGTCCCACAATGATTTCTGCCAGGTAAGATTAAATATACAACTTTTTACGGTTCGCTTCGAGCCTGACTTTGGATTTGAACCGCTAGCGAAAAACAATTTTCGAGATAATTATCAGATTTGAATTCAATTTGACTTGACTTGATTTGACCAGGGGAGTACACAGTTTGAATTGAGTCAACAACGAAACTTAATCGTCTTTAACAAGTATGCAACCGTAAGTCGAAGTTCATACAATAATTATTATTCCGCATGGGCTGATTTCAGCTGACCGAATCGGTTTATCAACAGCCTTGTCAGTAACAAACACCTTTGAACGTTCGAACAAAGAAACGTTTGTCTCAAGCATCCAATAGAGGATTACGGGATCATGAATAACAATAGTTGAGATCATCACACTTCAGCTCAGGTCGCGGAGCCTGTTGGGATAGCTTACCGTGTATGTACTCGCATACAGCCAGGCAATTGTAAACGCATGCGATGGGTGATTACTTGAGACCGGTACGAACTCAGACCGGTACGAGATCAGATCGGTCTCCATACAAATCCTTTTATCTGATTACATGAGACCGGTACGAAAAATCAATTCAGACCGTCACGACTCATTCCGGTCGCTGGACCGATACGAAAATCTCAGACCGGTTCGACTTCAGAATCAGAACGGTACGACAGTTTTTCCCATGTAATCGCAAAAAAAATCTCAGACCGGTCTGAAATTTGCGTTGTTTTGAGCATGCGAACCTAATTAACCAGTTGTTATTTTCATACCGGTCTCATGTAATGATCTTCATACCGGTCTGAGTTCGTACCGATCTGACTTCGTACCGGTCTCATGTAATCACCCTGTAAGTGTAACATACTGTCTCGAAAGGCGAGAGATAGATTGTCGCATCCGTCACACACTTCTCATTCACTTACCACTACCTTATGTGGAATTTAGCCTGCCTTTACAGGGTTTCCAATGAGAAACTTACAATCAAATTCCATGACTTTTTCATGACTTTTTCATAATTGAACAAATTCCATTTTCCATGATTTTGAAAATACAAATGTAATTTTACTCGAGCAAGAAAGCAGTATCGGTTATAATACAATCTCCGATCTGATACAATTACTGCTGCCAAATCAACCACTTTTGGCTTTCTACAGACAACTACTGAACTAGAAAACAGGCAACGTAACATAACAGCAACTTCATAACTTTACTTTCTATTTGGAGATGCTGCACCATTAATTACTGAAATCAATTTAGGCAAACAAGTTTGAAATTCCATGACTTTTCTATGACAAAAGATCATTCTTCTAAATTCCGTGACTTTTTCAGGTCTAGAGAAGGTATTTATTTTAGAATTCCATGACTTTTCTATGACCGCTCATTTTCCCGTTTCCGGTTCTTTTCAGCCCCCTTCAGTCTCTCTGTATAATTATTTCTTTCTTATGACAAGATCCAGATTATGTTGTATTTGCATTTCAGAAAGACTGTTGATATAATGTGGATAGAGCAATGAACCGTTACTGTTTCTCGTACACGTTCTGACAGGTTCCAGTATAACTTTCGTCGAACTAATGGGATCGTGATAAAGAAATGCTCTGCTTGCGGGAAAAAGTTTTGCATTTAGTGATAGGAGCATTAGATGTCTCCTTACCGTTACCAGATTACATCCGTCTAAAATGTTTGGCCTGCGTACTTTACTATTTCGGACATCGTAACAATGAAATCGATTAACTGAGCTGTAGTTTATATGGCTGAATTCACTCAATTGACACTCAATAAATAGGTATTTAACTTGCCATCTTTGTAAGTATGAGCGAACACTACAAGGCACAAGTGATCATTGAATAATTATTCCATGCTCGTGTCCGGATCCCTTGCTCAGTTCAGAACTTTCCTATCAAACAATTCCGACAAATACTAACTGCAAGATCGGTGACCTCCAATCAATTTGCCAACGTCATCACAGTTTATATTAAGACGAATTTGACGTCGCTACCAACTTCTTGTGTTTGCTGCACGCATTGCTGTTTCGTGGCAAAATGATAAAATTTTCGAAACCTTCTAATTAGTTTTTGCAGAAAGAAATGAAACAGAGTTTCCGAACTAATTTATTTGAAATAACTTACTTAGCGTATAGTTTGTATCACTGCTATTCTAAGCCACAGCTTAAAATCGTAAGTTGTGAGGCAGTTTGTACCAGTATGAAAACTCGCACATTCCTGCTAAACAACACAACAAATATTACAAGAAGTAAACGTAATGTGTCTCATACCTTCTGATCTTCCACAAATGACCAGCAGGAAGAGAAGATACCTCAAATACGTATTATCGAAGACGACGTTCTTGTTGTATCGCATCGCTAAGCTATGTTCTTTTTTCAAATCAGTGAAACTTAAAAACTTCTTGAGATTTGAATTTCAAACAAATTGTTGTGACGGTTGGTTGGTCACCTCTTACCAACGTTTAGCGTCAGAATCTGACTTATATCAAGCAAGAACAGCCTGAATTTGCCACAGCAAACACTGTCAGAATTGTTTTAGAAACTATTTTCTCGTCTCCGATTAATGAAGATATTTTAAGTTTACACATGGAAGCGTCTACAGAATAGACCATAATTAAAATTTATTCTTGTTGATGTCTTGCTAAGCAACAAATCAATGATGCTTTTCCAAACAGGGTATATAAAATCAATAACTTTATGCAGATCCTTTGTTCGTGTGTTCTGGCAAAAACGTCGTGACTGTGTTTTGACTGTGTTTCTATAAACACGAATTCCACTGACCTTGAATTCCATTGACCTTGACACTTGAACGCAAGCAGCGCAAGCTCAACACACACAAAATACAATTTTCCTTTTTTTCTTGAGTCTGCGTTTCTCGCTTCACACTATAGTTTTTTTTTGTATACTGGGCCCGGTTCCTCAAAAGCCGATTAGCGCTAATCCAGGATCAAAATTTAACCCACCGTTCAATTATGTTTCCCAAGGACTGACTTAGATAGCAAATAATGGATTACTCAGTTGAGTGAGTGATCTATGTTTGAACAACACTT
>JAOBYG010096877.1:0-11274 GCA_025403545.1 Epizoanthus stellaris
CTTGCAATTTTCTGTAATTATTTTTCAAGAATTTATTTCCAAATATTTTTCAAGAATTTATTCCTGAATATTTTTCAAGAATTTATTTCCAAATATTTTTTAAGAATTTATTCCCGAATATCTTTCAAGAATTTATTTCCAAATGTTTTCAAGAATTTATTCCCGAATATTTTTCAAGAATTTATTTCCAAATATTTTTCAAGAATTTATTTCCAAAATGTTTTATCATTTCTAAACGCGTTTCTATGGTACGTAGAACTAATGTCATTTTAAAATGAGTCGACTATTCATAAGGATTCATTAATTTTGAGTGTTTTCGTTTTTGACGGAAAACCGAACGTCGTTGCAAAATGGTTTGGGGCCTCCGGCCCCCCACATTATTACGTTAGATAAAGTTGTATTTAAAACTCACTAATTGTTTGGAACATAAAGAAATATTCTGTTTGTATTTTATGGAACCGTATTATGAGTGTTTGTATGAATTTTACAATCCAACTAAAGATTATAGAAATTGTTGTGAGCGTCAAGATCTTTTGCGAACTGCTGGTGGAATTGTTTGTCGAAGTTGTGGAGTGACGACTTGTCATGCTCCAGTTTCTGGTTACATAAATTTTCATGAGAATGTTCACAAAATTAGTAGGCGAACTGTTTATGATCGGAAGTATCATGTTAGGAATCTTTTGTCAAAGATCCATTTTGAGGGTGAAATAGAATTTTCGTATGCAGAACAAGAAAAGATCGAAATGATCGTCAAAGTTCTCGAAAGAGTTTTTTGTGAAACGAACGCGAATCGAAGGAGATTTCTTAATTTACGTTTCATTATTTCACGAATTTTTGACATTATGAATATTGAACATGATAAAAATTGGCGATTACCCAAATCTATGACTATACGACGGAACTATATTGATTGGTGGACGAAGATTTATCCTCGAGTTGAGAGGGAAATTCAGGAGATTCTTGAACCTTAAAATTCTTTTTGTACTTCTTTTCGAAGTTTCCAACGTAAGTCGTTGTATCGGCAATAAGGTCATCTAACCACCTTAATTCCAAGGTTAGTTCTTCGGCATCGTATTCTTCACCTCGTAAACATGATCTTATTTTATTCAAAACTTTTTGATAACTTTGATAAGCAAAAAGAGTTGTTTCTTTTAATTTATCGTAATTTTTTATTCTTGCTATTCCATGTAACAATATTCCACATCCAGTAATTGTACCGAGAACCATTGGATTTAACGTTACTGATCCAACTACAGTTCCAATAGTTGTTAAGGCGATGGATGAAAACGTTATTAATGTGCCTAATCTTTTGAATTTGGTGTGGGCATATTTGTGACACATCATTTTTTCATGGTAGAATGCGTATAATTTTTTAAGCATGGCTTTTTGTGTAATCGTTAAATTTACGTCGATGTAGTCAAAATCTATTATGCTTCTTTTTCGCATACATTTGGTTACATAACTAGTTTGTGAACACGATTATTCCAAGTTTCGTTTGTTTTTTGTATGGTCCTGAGATTTCTTCGATGGATATTGTTGATTTAGTGTAACCAACCCAATTGTCGTTATGTGGTTTGGATATTTTGTTTATGAAAATCTTGCTCGAGTCTGTTACACGAACTTGTAATTGAAAAGAATGTTGTGTGTTTTGGTGAATCGAAAGTGATGAATGTTAAATCTGATAAAGACCCCATTGCTTCAGCGTCTGGTAATTGAATGCCGAAGCTAGCTCGAGATTGCCTCGATGCGAATATTAAGGCTGGTAGTTTGTTTAATCCAACATATTCGGTTGTCGTTGGAGTAGTGTGTTTCCATCTAAAATAGAAGTTGCTAGATGATCCAATGGTTCCAATCGATAAACAAGAATATATTTTGAACAACCCTTTTGTGGACGTTGGTGTGATGTCGATGTTGTACGATGAAACGTCCATCCAGTCTGTGTCTGCTTGTGAGAATATCAATGAAATTTCTTTGAAGACTTTCTTCGTTTCAGGCAATCCAATCATCGAGTTGTTCTCACCACCTATGGATATTGGTGAGTTGTTTACTACTGGTAATGGTGTTGAAGAGTTTTGAACTTGTGTTTGGATTGGGATTATGATGTTGTTGACGTGTACTCGATGTTTTACTTTTGAATAGCCCATAATAATTGATTAGATTACTGTTTCTGTTACGAAGTCTATTCCATATACTTTTCCAGAGTTGTTTAAGTTTCCGCGGACTAAGCGCAATAAAATTTGTACCGTTCCCGCTGTTCTATCTTGATTTTCTAACTCAACAGTAGTAATTTTGGAAGACCAAGTGAAAGCTCCAATTCTTGCACCAGCTGTATTTGCAGCGTCAACGTAATATACTTCCCACTCTCCTCGATATGTGTTGGCACTTTGGTGAATGATCATCCTAGATAAGTACATCCTAAAACAAAATGTCAATTGAAAATAGGTCTTTTCGGTTGGAAGGTGCTTTATTTTGAATTCGTATCCGTAAGCAAGGTTTGTCGTGTCGGACACTAGTTATTTGAGTCCATTTTCGTTAAACTCACCAATTCTACGTTCGTTGTCGGAAAGAACACTGATAGTTTTCACATCGATGAAATCTTCGCGATGCCCTTTCTCGATTGCGTAACAACGTTGTATTCGTGGAGGTATCGAACTAATTTCTAGGAAGTAATTTGGAAGACCTTGACCTAGACCAAGGTAAATTGCATGTACAACACCGTACGCAAAGTACGCTAGTTTTGAATTTTTCGTTGTGCTAGTTGTTACTTTTATTTTAATTGTTTGGGTTGTATTATCTCTTCTTATGAAAACGTGCTCTGTGGAGACGAACGCGTTGCCATTGTTCGAGATGTTTTTGCGTATTATTGTTCCCCCATTTTGGAGTGAAGATGACGACAACGTAGTCGTCACAACGTTTGTTTTACTTTCCGATATGATATCCAACGCTAATATTATGAAGTTGGCGTCGGAATTCGTTATTGTGTCGAGATCTAAAACGACAATCGATTCTCTGGCGTTGCACGTTAGCTCAATTAGTGGTGGTGATTTATGAAATCGTTGTGTATAACTTAAAGCTGCTAACGCGTTTCTCCTTTGTGAAGCGTAGCCTGAAACGGGTGTGAAGTTAGAATGTGTAAGATAACTGAAGTAGTTCTTGTTATCGATGGAGTGGTTTGAAGTGTAGTGATCTACGTAAGTTTTCGTTACCGCATCATACGGTTCGGTTGGATCGTTAACGTTTATAATTTTCTTATTCTTGACATCTACACTTTGTTTAGCTACACTAACGTAATCGTTGAATATTCCGAGATCGGAGGGAATGAATAACTTGCGATTTGAATCGAAGATCGTTCCGTAGATGAAGAAATAGGCTGTTGCTATTTTTGTTGCACTCATCTTAATTAATACGTCGACGTTTTCTGACGCGTTCTTTTCGATGAAAATGTTTATACTATTTCGAAATTGTTCACCAGTTGGAATTCGGACGAATGATACTACCAATGGGGAAGAACAGGTCGACTTTTCTGCGGTCAATGTTGGGAAGCAATTTTCGTCACTTGTAATTACATCTACACGAATGCTAGACGCCAATGAGAACGATTGTTCGAAGTCGAGAACAAGCATTGGGAATTTCTGCTTTGAACAAAGGTTCGCGTACAAAATGTTTTTTTAGAAATGTAGCTACGTTAGTATCTACGTTCGATACGGTCGAACCAAATCCGGTTAAGGGTTTGACGTTTTTTAGTTCGAGAAACGAGAAGAAGTTCGTCGCTGAATCTACGAACGCAATATTCTCCTTCTCTTCCACTTCTTTTGCTAATTCAACTAGTTTGTTGGCGATAAAGTTGTTCTTGTTTGTAACATCGATCCATTTTTGGAGGGTGACGACATCTTTCGAATTTGTTCCTTCTGCAACGTTTGTAAGTTTTTTACCTTCGAAATCGAAGTTTCCATCAGATGTCATTTCGTATGGTTTCGTTATTGCATGGTTCAAATCTACGATTGTGGGATTGATGTACTTCGTTTTTCCAATTACACCACTTATGTAGAACGCGATAACCGAATCCGTCTAATAACAACGTAGAATCGAAGGTTCCATCTTTTGAAACTAAAACTAAATCTCTTATTACGATATTTGTTGAATAGTCTTCCTTTGTGAAATGATTTCCAATTGGCGCAACTTGCAATCTTGCATCACCACGTCCAGCAATGCTCGGTTTGCTACGAGTGATTGCTTCGATTCTGATCGTATATTCCTTGTTCGTTTGCAACTTTCCAACATTGCATGTTAAGGTTGCTGACATCCCATCGGTCTTCTTAATGATGATCGATGGATCTTTGTTATGATGCTTTGCCAACTCATCATCAACGAAAACGTTTAAAGTACTTGGTAACGTGAAATCTACAGGTTTCAAATCTTTGATTGAACTTCTCGTGTATCCAATTCCATGGTAATCGACATATTCCTTGTTTGGAACACCATCGAAAGCTGTCAGAGGAGCGATATTTGTTATTTTGAAACCTTCCATATCTAGATCTTTCGTCACTGTTAGATCGCTACTTCCTCCACCAACTCCCCCATCACCTTTTGGTCCTTGTGCTCCTCGATCACCTTTGTCACCCTTGGGTCCTTGAATTCCTTGATCTCCCTTAACTCCTCGAATCCCTTGTTCTCCTTTTACACCATGTACTCCATGTACTCCTTTGTCTCCTTTCGGTCCTTGTGGGCCTGGTTCCCCTTTATTTCCCTTTTGTCCTTGTAAGCCTGGATCTCCTTTGTCTCCTTTATCTCCTTTGTGACCTGTTGGTCCTTCTGGACCTGCTGGACCTTCCATTCCATTTTTTGTGTTTGAACTATTTTCGATTGATACCCCATAACATACGTTAGATATTTTCGAAATACAACCTTATGAATAGTTCGTTGTAATATTTGTTATTGTGAGAGAGTGGTTTGATAGTTTCATAGAACGTTTTCCCTTGGTACGTTTCGTTTATGAAGTAAATGCAGAAGTATCCACACAAATTACTTTCCATGTGTTGGAATTGTGTAGTGTTACGAACGATCGACCGATTTGTTTTGTCAGCAATTGCAAGAACTTCCTTTGGACATCTGATCCCAAAACTATCGAAATATGCAATTGAATCTCTTTGTATCCACAATGCAATCCAATGAGTTCCAGGTCCAACGTCGTCGTCGAGATTAATTACGTAATAACCGTCACGTATTTTGGGAATAACGTCTTTTGAAAACACACCAATAAAATTCTGCACTTCGAGGTACTTCATCCATGCATCGATTTGATGATTGGAAATTGCTTCATCTACGAACTTTGGTTTCAAAGTATGGCTCCGATTAATTGTATGTTTTTGAATGGACTGTTTGGGCCCAACAGGAGTCCCTTTCCACGAGGCTTTTTTTTGCGCCTTCTTTTCACTCCTTCACCTTTCCAACCTGGAGGCCGATTCCTTATCCCACCACCTCTCCAACCAACGGGTCTATTTCTCGGTCCTCTTCCGGTTCTTTGTATTCCGCGTCCTGAAAGCAAACCCATCAACATTGGAATCGCTGCTCCCAATAAAGGAAGAAAACCACCTCGCTTTTGCGCTACTGTTGGTCTCAATCTCATTCCTGTTCCCCGTTTCATTGCAGTACTGAATTCTCTCTTTTGGGTGGGTGTCAGAAGGTGTGCTAACTTCCCTAGTTTGATTACTTCCTTTGGTGGAATTAATATTCTGCTGCTAATTCCTTTTCCAAGTATTCCTTCAACAGCACTTGATCCCAACCCAGCCAATGCACCCAAACCAAGAGGTTTCAAGATTTTTCCTGCAATTGGTAATATCCTTGTAACTAATCTTGCCAATGCACCGAATAGGTTTCCACCACGTTTAGCAATTTTTCCAATTTGTGCTTTCGATATCTTGATATCTGTTCCTGTTCCAAATCCCTTTGTTTTCATTATTCTCTTAATTTGTGTTTTTGTCAACATAACGTCGTCTCCACCATGCAATCGAGAGTTCTTTATTCTAAGAGTTATTGGCATTCTTTTCAGCAACGCTCTCGCAAGCGCTTGTTTTTGTCCTTGTGTCAATGATAAACCAAAAGGATGATAAGTCGTCATACTTATACTATTAGTTCGATAATTTCGTATTCAATTAAACTACTATTTCGGGTCGACCATTGTCGTTGATTATTTTCATTTGTTGTTCGTACAAAACCAATGCGAAGATGTAGAACCCAAGTGGATTATCATCGTATTCGAAATGTAGTGTTAATCTCAATGGTCCATGTTTCAAGTTTCCTTCTTGTTTTCGAAGATCGCAATATATTATTCCGTTTCCATTTTTGAACTTGTCCAAACTAACGAAAGGTGCAGTAAACGTACTAT
Organism: Epizoanthus stellaris; assembly: GCA_025403545.1. NCBI lineage: Eukaryota > Metazoa > Cnidaria > Anthozoa > Zoantharia > Epizoanthidae > Epizoanthus > Epizoanthus stellaris. The sequence continues at coordinate 6,386 of JAOBYG010096877.1, forward strand.
CGAATGATCCATTGTATTCGAGGACCCCCTTGTAAATGGGAATCAAATTATTTTTCACATTCCATCCTTCTTCGGGGTAGAACATTCCTGTTCCTACTTCCAACTTCATCGATTTCAACAGAGCATATGTTGCTGGTTGTGGATCTCCACCACCTACTGCTGCTGTTTTTAACAATTTAAAAGTCTTTATTGCGAATTCGTTTCCATGTTGACTTGCAAGGTCGGTTGCGTCAACACACCAAACGAATACATGTCGTGGTTTCTCTATTCCTGCCGTAATTTCGAACTTTCCCGAACTTTGTGATAGCAACCTACTTCTTTCGACTCTTTCTGCAATGAAACTTTTAACGGTGGAAGGAGTGTTCTTGAATGGATTTGTTCCCATTTCTACTCTTGGAATTGACAAAGACATTGTTGTAAGTACTATTTTTCCATCAGCAACACCAACAGCTGAATAAATCAACGATTTGTTTTCCGTTAAGTACTTCGAATTCGATAGTCACCTTGCCAGGTGGACACCAACTCGAAGCGAACGCTGTGAAAAACCCATATCTATTGAGAGGAATCATTGCATTTACTTCTTTCGATTCGTTTAGCAAAGCTGCTCGCTTTGCGAACCCTTTGTTGTTCGTTTTATTCGCCTTTTGGGAACCATCATCAGGAAACATGAACAAGGATGGACCAACTCCAGTTACGTAATCAGCAGAGAAATCCACCATATTTTTGACGTTAAGTGCCAAATGTGCATTGTACAATTTGTAAACAGATTTTCCACCGAACATTACTTTGAAAGATTTTATCATGGTGTGCAACCCTGAACTAACTGCGACGTTTAAGTTTGTAAACATGTTTTTGTTTGCTTCGGTTACACCGGCATCGGCTGGATCCAATGGAACAACTCTTTCCAACTTGAATTTGACCTTAACATAGGCGTTAAACCAATCGGGTGGTGTAGTTTCGTTTGTATTGTCAATTACGAATTTGTATGTTGCATTAGTATTCGTTGTGGCAAGTTTTTTTAACGCGTCTTCTTGTTCGAACGTTTCAAATTCGTACCTTTTAATGTGATTACTCATAATATTGGTTACACAAAAACGTATTTAACCATTCGTCAATATCGCCTTTCCAGCTTGTGTTGCTATTTTCACTTCCTTTTCGTGAAGAATCAATGCGTACATTTGAAAATCGACGGTTGGTGCCTCTCCGAATTGAAACCTAAATATCATTCTTGTGTTTCCTTGTTTCAAGTTGCCTTCTTGATTTCTCAAATCGAAATACAACATTCCATTGGTTGTCAAGTTTTCGATTGTTATGAATGGCGATGTTAAAGTATCGTTAAAAGATTTGTTGTACTCGAGAAGATGTCTGTAAACACCAATCAAATCGTTTGCGGGTTCCATTGCTTCTCGTGGGTAGTATATTCCATTGCCAACTTCTAATTGTGCTCTTATTAACATTTTGTTGTCTATGCCAAAAGTGCTCATTGTAAAATCGTTGAATATTTGAAGGTTATTATTACCTGTTGTTTTTTGCTTTCCCCAAATGAGTACATGTCTTGGTTTACTAATTCCTTGTGTTACAATGAACTCTCCATTTGCGGACTTGAAGGGAACGCTCACTTCTACGGACTCAGAGAGGTAACTCCAAACTTGAGGTTTCAAATATCTCGTGGTTTCGCGGTCGGGTGCACACCACGCTCCTTACTCTCAAATGTCAATTTCAAAGTCACGGAATGAAGTTTGCAGCAAGTAACGCGACGTGTCAAGTGAGTTTCTTTCCCAAGCACAAAGTGTTGTTTGTGTATTATAAAGTGTAGGTGTTTTTAGTTTTTGGTTCAGTTACAAAATCGCAGGGGAAGGAATAAAATGTTTTCAATATTTCTTGGTCTCGCCCAAGGAAACACGTTCCCCCGCACGATTCAAATTCATCGTTCAGTTCACAACTGTTTGTAATCTCAGATCATTCATATTCTAATTTGTGTATTATGTCGTCGACCAGCTCTGTCGTTAAAAAATCCAAACGAAATTCGAGTCCGTTCTGTGCCTCGATTAAGAAGAAGAGAAAGGGTAGCAAAACACGACAATTTGCAGAAGCCAAGAAAAAGCAGTTTAATAGCAGCAAACGATATCTTGGTTCTTTGTACAAATTTATCAAGATCAACAGTGGCCAGATATATTCGCTGAAGAATCAAAAACTCTAAGTGCAAGTAAGAGGAAAATTGAGAAAAGCAGAAGGAATTTGGAAAAAAGTTTGCCAGGCGAGCCTGATTCAGGTTCGGACGACGAATTTTCAGACGCGAATTTGTCAAACTAGCTCGGAAGATGTGTCGGACTCCAATAATTCCGTGACCTTGCATCCAGAAAATTTCAAGTTGCCGCATAGAAATTACATTGTTAACCCAACGTCTTTGCAGGCAATTCTCGACAATTCTGCTCTTTGCAGAGAATGCCACAATCCATTGGTCCTCGACACTCGCCTCAAGAGTCAAGCGCAGAAGCAAACTCTTCTCCATTTCATACAGCATTTGCCGTCTGATTTCTGCAGTTGTCAAACTTGGGGTTTCGGAAGAGCAACCTGGAAGCAGCGTCCGCTCACTTAGGCATTTTGGCTGAGATACCAGTGTTCTTATTGCCTACATGTACTTTTCTCTTTCCCATGATCGACAAAACTACAACGCTTCGCGCTTCCAACACGTGCAAAATATAATACTGATCTCTTTTGCTTTCGACGTGACATAACAATATCAAAGCATTTACTCTCATATTACCCGATCGTGTGTAATTGGCTGACACTAAAAGCATTTCGTCTATTCCGGAAATAGGTGTGTCAAAACGTAATTATACACTAGATTTGCCGCCAAATCTTTGATCGCTTTTTTCTCCGAGACTGAAAACTGGTAATTTCAAGGAAGTTAACACGTCAATCCTCGGACTGGCTTCAATCAATTTTCATGAAATTTTCACACCTCATCGAACACAATCCGATAATTTAAAGTGTGTGCGGAAAAATCCAGTAAAATTTTATTTTCGGAGTTACAAGGCTTTTTATGCATTGTCCAATTCAAAATATCTATTTTGAAATATATAATGAAATTTCTACGAAACAACAACAAAAACTCATACCTACCGCACACACTTTGACAGCTCAATTATTCAGGATTCCAAAGAGGTCATTCTGACGGATATTTGATAAAACGGGAAGAAGCATTAGGCCGCTACGCGGAACGACTACTTTCGCAGATCGGGCTCGAAAACAAATTAAATTTGAAAATAGTAGTATTTTTGTATATAGATTCGGATACTACATCTATCTGGCTTCAGAAAACAATAAACAGCTATGGAATAGCGCTAACACGAAGCGCGCAAGCTCATTTTCCCCAAAGTGTATGTCCATCATATTCTGTATTTCTCAGCATTTAATAATATCAAATTGGAAGGAACTTATACTTCCAATAATAAAAACTGACGTCATAAACATGGGCAGTATTCAATAAATCAAAAAATGTTAACAACTGCTGTTTCTAGCCAGCTTGCATGTTAACAAATGATTTTTCTTCCACTGATTCTCCATAATAAACTGGGTCTTCTTTTAATGATATTTAAAATCATTAACGTACTAAAAGTTGAACTTCAAAATATAGTTCTTCACTTTCACTATCAAGACTATTTTTGAAAAGAGTAGTACACATTAAGAGCAGTGGTGGATCCAGGAAAAAATGTGATCAAAGACGGGATGGGAAAAGTGAGAATTTCTAGTTGGGTGCGGGACATGCTCACCCCAGATATTTTCGGAAGTTTGACTCTCTAAAATACCATATTTTGTGTGAACAAGTGCTTGCAGGAATTGTTTTGACCATCTTACCTTGCGCGAAATTATTTTGGTAATTGCTAACCCCCTTCCCCCTCTCCCGAGGTAAGATGTTTTAGTTTCAACACTAACTAGAGTAGAGTTTGAAAATCGCCTATAATTCGAAAAGGCTGTCATCTGTTTACGAATCACATCTTGTGGCAGTAAAGGTGTTTTCCGTGTTTGGTTAAAAGGAACACTTTTCAAAAACATATGGTCAAAAGTTGGAATAGCTTAGTATGGTTCTTAGCGTTCCTTTCAATTCCTTCCCCACTGCATCAGTTATGGTTATGTTATTTTGTGACTTCGTCACTTAAATTTCAAATTTTTTGTGTATCTCTATATGCAGTGAAAATGGATTAAATTAATTAAATTAAAATTAAATCAACTTTCTTCACTGATTTTGAGAAACAAAACAATATGTTTATGAATGAAACCATAACTACATTGCCTTCGTAAATCACAGTGAATATTCTTCATGCACTTTTGATCATTAGCTGTTCTATGTTTGACTGTGTCCAAGTTTCCGTTTTGTTCTCTGTAATAATGAATATTGATAACTTACCAATCAACTCTGCAGTGCAACCAAAGACTTGCAGGAAAACCAGCGGGACCAGAAATTTCAACATTTTTAGTCAACCTAGAAAAACAATAGGGAGGAACATTAAGTCAGTAAATGCTGTGAGTGTTGGTTCGGAAAAAGTAGAAACTTGTAGATTTAGTAGCATTACCCAAAGCAAAGAAGTATGCAAAAATAGTAAATTGTAAAAGTTGTTTACAAAAATAATTACTTGGCAGCGATTTTAATCTTAAAAAGACAAAGATTCTGTAAATGAACAGATACAATTTCAAAGTCCAAGGGTTTATTTGCCATTGATGGCTTCCCTCTAGAGACTGGTGCGAAATAAGAACAAAACTTTGTGCAGTCTGTGTTTCTGCATAATTTACTCTGACGAGGTACACAGAAGGCGTCCGAAAATTTAGTAACTGTTTAACTCAACAACAACACAACTTACGACAACAACAACAATAACAATCAAAGT
>JAOBYG010096988.1:0-11272 GCA_025403545.1 Epizoanthus stellaris
TGATCTGCGGGAGTTGTTGCTCGACCCGCAATTCATCGACGCCCACGAGGCTAAGCGCATGGGCCTGGCCAATCGCGTGGTGCCGCGCGATGAGCTCGATTCCTCAGCCGAGAAGTTGGTCGCAGGCCTTCTCCAGCGGGCGAGCTCCGAATCGATCGCCCGCACCAAACGTCTGCTCCTGGACGCGCTCGGCCGCTCCCTGGACGATGCGCTCAACCTCGCCGCTGAGGTCAACGCGCGATCGCGGGCGACCGAGGATTGTCGTCACGGAATCTCGACTTTCCTCGAGACCAAGAAGCCGCCGGTCTGGCGCTGAGCCGAGTCACCGGTCACGACCCGTGAAAATTCGGACCGATTAAGAAAGTAGTGTGAATTCGTCTTCGCCGTGTCTCTTTTTCGCCGCGCTTTGCGCATCAGAGGGTGAGAGTGGCCGGGTGCGGCTGCTCGACTCTCAGCGAAAGGATTCACGACATGGACAATTCGGCCACTATTCATATACGTCATCTCTCTCGTCAGACCTGGAGCGGTTCCCGCCGCTTGGTCTTGGCGATCGGCGCAAATATCGCTGCCTTGGTCTGGGTTCACGCCGTCGCGGCTTTGCTCCGGGCCCTCAATCCACTAGCTCCCCTGGCGGCTATGCCGCTCAGCTTGGCCGCGGTCGCGGTCACGACGATCGGCATTCTCGCTCTGCCCCAGCGCTTCGCGTCTGTCATCGCGGCCGCCGCTGGCCTGCTCGCTGCTGGCCTGGTTGAAACGGCGGCTGCCGGCGCCTTTATTCCGGCGTTGGCGCTGCCGATTCTCGGCGTGGTGTTGACGGAAGTCGCGCGCCGAGTTGGCGAGCGCTTGCCGTCGAGCCTTGATCGCGCGCCGATGCGAAGAGGCGTCGCGGCACTTTGGGTTCTCCTGAGCTTGCTTTCCGTCGTACAGATCGGGCGCCTGGCAACGCATGTCGCGGATCGCGAGATCGGCTTCAAGCTCTTGACCGAGAATCCGTTCTGGTACGGCCATGAATGCCTTCCGGCCTATTTGCATGGCGCTGAGCTGGCGCTTGATGGCGCGCCGAATCTTTACCACTCCCATCATTATCCAGCGCTGGACCCGCAAGCTTCGGTGACGACCAAGCTCGAGATGATAGTTGAGGATCCGTATCAATACCCGCCGCAATTCCTCCTGCTGCCAGCGTTCGCTTTGCAGCTCACCGACGATGTCGGCACGCTGCGAGTGACGTGGTTCGCTTTGCAGGTCAGCCTTTTTGCTGCCGCCTTCATCGCCTTGGCCTTGTGGATTGGTGGACCCTCGGGGAGCCTGGCTCTGTGGTTGTTGCCGGTGACGCTGATGGCCTGGCCGATGCTCCTTAATTTTCAATTCGGGCAATTTCACCTTGCGGCTCTGGCTCTGGCGATTCTCGGCATGCTCGCTTTCGCCACCGGCCGCAATATCTCCGGTGGCTGCCTCCTGGCGGCCTCGATATTGGCGAAGATTTTTCCGCTCGTCCTGCTCGTGCCGTTGCTCATGAAGCGTCGGATACAAGAAGTAGCGTGGGTGATCCTTTGGGGTTCAGCAGCCAGTGCCGTGGCGATCTTAGTGCTCGGACCGGCGCCATTTGCCGCCTTCTTCGACTACCACCTTCCACGACTCGGCAGCGGCGCCGCTTTCGCCTTTGACGAGGCCTGGCCTGAGATCGCTGGCTTGGTGCTCGCCGACAATCAGGGTGTTTTCGGCCTGGCGCGCAAATTCGGCGCTGATAAGCCGCTTGCCGCCTGGCTGGCGCGGCTTTTTGGCTTTGCCATTCTGGCCTTGGCGGCCTTGTGGGCGAACCGCGAGTCTCGCCCGAGTCGCTGGGCCCACGCGACATCCTGGCTGGCGTTGCTCGGGCTGGGTTCCCTGGCCAGCCCTGGCGCCTGGGGAGATTACGTGCCGACGGCGGCATTGTGGCTGCTGGCCTTCGTCGCCTCGAGGGCTCTGGAAGCACCGCGACTACGCTGGCCTTTTGCTCTGGTGGCGGTCCTGCAGTTCTTCATCCTCGGCACCATGCCGATCGGCGATTGGGCGCCTCTCGGCGTGATGATTCCGCTCTCGGCGCTCGGCGTCATCAGCATGTTGGGGCTCTACGGCGGCGTGCTCGGGCTCGGCCTGCGCTCGAGCTTGCGGGTTCCGCGAAGCCTGCAGGAGCGTGAGTCGACCGTCGAGTTGCGCTTCGTCTCTGATCAGATCCGCTAGCGGCGCGCGGATCGCACGCCATCTCGCCGCGTGCTCGTCGCTCGGCTTGTGCGGCGTACCGGAAGTACGCCTCCGCGCCTCGCTCCTGCGCTGCGTCGATCTGACGCACGCTTCACGCGCCACAAGCTCTGCCGCTTCGAAAACTTGACGGCAGAGCTCAGAAGCTACCTTTGGGCACTAGCACGATACCGGGCCAGGACTTCTATAATCGACCGGCCATGGAGAGCAAGCTTGACCTCGATATGAAGTCCTTGCGGCTGCGTTTTGATGCTGACGCTGAGATCGAGGCCTTCATGCGCGATACCGTCGCGCAGAAGGCCTTCATGACGCGAGTCGATAAGGCACCGAAGCCGCTCGAGACCTATCGGATCGAGCTCGAGGGTGCCGCCGCGGTCTTTTCTTTTGAAGCGCGAATGGTGCAGCTTTTTCCTGGCGGCGGCGCCCTACAAGCGGCATTCGCGCTCGAATCCTGGTCCGAGCAGGAGCAGGCGGCTCTGGCGGCGGCGCTCTCTGGCGCTGCACAGCCAGCCGCGATCGATGAGAGTGAGAGCCGCGGTGCATCGCCGGTTTTCCGCATCCAGCAGATGGACCCCGGCGCGCGGGCGCGCTTGGCGATGAAGGCCGACCGCACGGAGCGGCGACTCTTGCGCCGCGACAACTCGCCGCAGGTGCTGATGAACCTGCTGAGCAATCCGCGAGTCGGTGCCGATGATGTGCTGGCGCTGATCAAATCGCCGAATTCCAACGCCAGCATTTTGCAGCGCATCGCCGAGGATCGGCGTTGGATGGCGAATACCGAGATCAAGACCGCGCTGGTTCGTCAGCCCAAGACGCCGTCGCAGCTGGCCATCAAGATGCTCGATAGCTTGCGCACGGAGGATCTCCGGCACTTGTCGAAGATGGGGAATTTGCGCGAGAACGTCCGGCGCGCCGCTTTTCGCGCCTACCAAGCACGCCAACGCCGCTAGCGGCTCGTTTGCTGCAGAGGATTCCAGGAGCGCTCTGGCGGTTTTTGTAGCCCTGGCCGGGACGAGGAGTCGAATCAGCGGGACGCAAGGTCGAATCCCGTGTTAGATTGGCGGCCTCTCCCAGGGTGTGACCCGCAGGTCCACGTGATTGGCCCCTTGGCCGATCTCTTTGGCCAGCTGCACGACCGCTGCCCACGGTCGAGCCTGCTGAAAATCGTCACCGATTTACTCAATCGGTGTGTATCAGCATGGCTTGGCTTGACCGTGGCTTGATTCGAAAGTGGCTGATGCGGAGCGGGTATGTCTCTCACATCCCTTTCCTTCCCTTCTTCTGGGTCCGAAACCAGCTCGAAAAGACTCACCTCTCAACCGAAGGAAACTCGATGCAGTCCAAGAATCGCTTCTCGCTCCTTATGATCGTGATCACGTTGGCCGTGGTCACGACGTCGCTCTTCGCTTTTGTACCTCCCGAGGACTCGCAGCTACGCCAACAGATCTTCTCCACACCCGAGCTCTATATCGGGACGGCGTATCTCTCCGAGGCGAACTTGATCGCCCGCGGCCGCGCAGCCGACCTGAGCCCGCTTTCGGAGCTCGGCGTATCAAATGGCGGCGCCTTCCTCGACCCGCGCGGTGGCCGCTGGGGCACCCTCATTCCGAAGGCTCCGATGGTGCCTGGTATCGGCAATCAGCTTTCCTGGCGTGCACTCATCGGTGAGGCTCCCAAGAGCGTGGAAGATATCGAACGAGCGGCATGGCAGGGCTACCGCGGCTGGCTCGATACCAACGCCGGGACCCTCGGCCTCGACCTCTCGGAGCTCGGCCAGCAGAAGATAACCGTGCATCGTGGAGGCGAGCTGATTCAGATCCATGTGCCGCGGGTCAAGAACGGCCTGCGAGTGCGCGATAGCTCCCTTCACGCGGTGATCAGCCACGGCAACCTGGTGCTTTGGGGCGCCGTGAAATGGGGCACCATCGACGTGCCGCCGACCGCCAACCTGGCTGCCTCCGACGCCCTTGCAGTGGCCCGCAACCACGTCGGCGCTGCTGGCTCGAATCTCACCTGGCGCAAGCCCGAGCTGATGTTTCTGCCGACCGCGATCGGCCACGACCCGCGCACCATCGAAGTCGGCACGGGCTACGGTCACCGCCTGGTGTGGTCCTGGTGGGCAGAAGCTTCGAATGAGACCGGCGAATGGGAAGCCCTGATCGACGCGCGTTCGGGCAAGATGCTCTCGTTCTCCGATCGCGCACACTATGCCGCCGATCCGAGCGATCTCGGCGCGGCCACAGCTCGCGAGATTGAAGGCGGCGTTTATCCGGTGAGCAATGATGGCGTGGCCCCGGACGGCGTCAACCAGACCTATCCGATCCCCTATGCTTTCACCACCGCTGGCGCTAGAACGTTCATCAGCGATAGCGGCGGCAACTTACCGATTTGTGTCGACGGCACGATTTCGACCGAGCTTGATGGCCCCTACATGACGCTCACGGATAATTGTGGCCAGCTAGACGAGTCCACCGCGGGCACGGTGCTCGACCTTTCTACCAGCGGCGGTACGGACTGTACAGTTCCGCCCGGTGCCTCGGTCGGCAATACGCACGCTTCGCGCTCCGGCTTCTACGAGATCAACCGTAATATGGAAATCGGCCGTAGCTATTTACCGGACAACATCTGGCTGACGCAAGCTCTGCCGGTCGAGATGAATATCGATGATACCTGTAACGCCACCGGCGGTCCCGGCGGCCTGCGCTTCTATCAATCGGGTGGTGGCTGCAACAATACCGGCGAGATCGCCGGTGTTTTCGTGCATGAATGGGCTCATGGCATGGACGGCGCCGACGCCACTCCCGGCATCTCGAATCCGGGTGAAGGCATCGCCGATATTTATGCTGCTCTGCGCCTGAATACTTCCTGTATCGGCCGCAACTTCCGTGCCACCCAATGCTCGGGTAGCGGCGACATTTGCACCGATTGCACCGGCGTGCGCGATATCGATTATGGCCAGCATGCCTCCGGACTGCCCCACGGTTTCACCCACATCGACGCCAATTGTGAATTCCCGAACGACGGTAACGCCGCCCCGTGTAATGGCGGCGTTCACTGCGAGAGCGCCATCTACTCCGAGGCGGTGTGGGATCTTTGGAAACGCGATTTGCCGACCGTCGGCAGTCTCGATGCTCAGACTGCGCATCTCTTGTCGACTCGCTTGGCTTTCGAAGGTTCGGGCGCGGTCGGCGTTTGGTATACCTGCGTCGATAATGCTGCCACCGGCGACGGCTGCAATGCTGATGGTGGTTATTTGAACTACATCGCTGCTGACGATGACGACGGCGACCTTTCAAACGGCACGCCGCATATGGGCTCCATCTTCTCGGCGTTTGATCGTCATGAGATCGCCTGTCCGACGCCGACCAACCAGAATAGCGGCTGCGCCAATACGCCGACCGTCGCTCCGGTCGTCGCCACGACGGCGCTCGATCGTGGCGCCCGCCTCACCTGGGGTGCTGTGGCCAACGCCACTGCTTATCGGGTGTTCCGCGCTGAGGGCGTTTTCGGCTGTGACTTCGGCAAGGAATACCTCGGCGAGACTACAGATCTGGAATTCGTCGACACGAATCTGCGCAACGGATTCGAGTATTACTACACCGTCGTGGCAGTCGGTGCCTCGTCGATCTGTCTCGGACCGTCCTCTGCGTGCGCTTCGGTGACGCCGGTGTTGGGTCCGAACGCGGCGATTGACCTACCGTCGGCACAGGTGGCCATCAACTCCGGTGACGGTGATCAATTCGTCGATAGCTGCGAAAATGCGACGTTCACTTTCGACGTCTCGAATATCGGCACCGGCACTCTGACCAACGCCCGCGTGGCGTCGGTCACCTCGCCGAGCCATCCGGCGATCGATGGGACGATCACCGGCCTGGGCGTTTTCTCGGCGTCTTTCACCGAATGCAGCACCGCTCAGGCGAGCTTTTCTTTCACCGCGGTTGACGTGGATTTCAATGATATTGTCGAGTTCGAGATCGAGATCACGAGCGACGAGATGTCACCAGTGACTCGCAGATTCCCGCTGCGGGTCGAGAATCTGGAGAGCGACTTCGAGACTTTCGCCAGCAAGCTCTTCGAATTCGAGTCTGAGGCCGAAGGTTGGCAGGTCGAGAGCGGTACTTTCGACCGTTCGACTGCGGTCGGTGGTGCCGCTGGCTCAGCCACGGCGTTCAATTCCTCGACCTTGCTCAATAGCCAATGCGATCAGATCCGGTCGCCGATCATCGTGCCGAGCGCGAGCTCGACTTTGGTCGTATGGACGAGCTACGAGATCGAGAATTTCGATGGTCAATGGTGGGATCGCGCCAACGTCGCGACCATCGACGGTTCCGGTACTCGTGCAGTGATCGATCCGAGCAGCGGTCGTCAATACAATACGACCGCCCCCGATGCTTACGGCGCTTGTAATAGCGGTGAGCATGGTTGGGCCGGCACTGGCGTCGGCAGCAGCTGGAATTTCACGATGTGGGACGCTGCGGCCCTCGGTTCGGCGGGTCTCACGGGTCAGAACGTGGAGGTGGAATTGACCTACGGCACCGACGGTGCAGCGGTTGAGCGCGGCTTCGCCTTCGATCGTGTCGTGGTGACGGATGCCGATATCCAAGTCCCGGATGTGCAAGCGAATTGCGCGTCCCTGGATATCTTCTCCGACGGTTTCGAGAGCGGCAATACGTCCTTATGGTCGGCCACCTTCCCGTGACCTGAAAAGCCTTCATAGGCCATAAAAACGCCCGCCGATCGGCGGGCGTTTTTTTTTGCTTCTGCGAGCCGCTCCATGAATTTTGACATCTCATCAACTTCCGCCATGGCATCGGCATAGATTTTTTCAATCCGGCCAAGATTGCGACATGCGCGATTCATAGACTGCATGGAGCTCGGCGAGCCGCTGCTCGCTTGGTTTATTCATAAGAGGAGAAAACGACGATGCGATGCAGTCTTGTCTTGATTTTATTGGCTCTCTCGGTTTCCAGCGATGCCCATGCCCAGGCGCAGACGGCGCAACCCAAGCTCGAAGTGGTTGATTCGCGGCCGGTCACTTTCGGCCAGCGGGTGGAGATGCGTTCAGAGATCCTCGATACGACGGTCTCGATGAATATCTATCTGCCTGAGAGCTACGATATTTCTTCGAGCGACCATACCTATCCGTTGATTTTTTCAAACGGCGGCCATGGCGAGGAGTTCTTTGAGACGCTTGCCGGCATTGTGAAGCATCTCGGCGATCGCGAGCGCATACCCGAATTGATCGTCGTCAGTCTGAACGATATGGGGGATATCCCGGAGGTTTATACCCACGGCATGTGGGACCGGGAGAAAATCGGCGGCTCCGGGGATGCGAAGGCGAGCATCCGTCATCTCCAAGAGGAAGTCATTCCTTATCTGGAGACGCATTATCGGGCGAATCAGTATCGTTTGATCATCGGCGTCTCAGGGAGTTGCCTCTTTCCGATCTATACCTTCACCGCAGCCCCGGATCTTTTCCAAAGCCACATCCTGATCGCGGCCGCGGATATGGTCGGCATGGGCTATCAGCCGGACGAGACTTTTATCGATGCCTTCGAAAAGGCCCTGGCAGCAGCACCCAAGCGGCAAGCGAAGCTCTATGTGGGGGTTGCTGATAGCGATGTTGCGAAAAGAGCGGACTATCAGGTCAATCTGGATGCGCTGACGGCTCGTTTTGCCGGCTCCGACCAGTTGGATCTGAGAGTAGATGTGGTCGAGAACGCCGATCACTATGCGGTCTTCATCAAAGCCATGCTTTCGGCGCTGGAACAGAATTTCCCGCACGATCGCTGGTCTTCCCGTTATCGCGATCTGGTCGCACAGCCAGGTGACGCGCTGGCCAATATCGACCGCTACTATCAAGAGCTATCCAAGCATTATGGCTTCCGGATCCTGCCGCGGGCAGATCGCTGGAATAACGTCAATAGCCTGCGATTCATGATCCGTCATCTGAGCAAAGAAGGGCGAACGCAGGAGGCTGTGGCGGTAGCCAAGCGCCGTATTGAGTATCGACCGGGCTCTGCCTATGCCTTCGCTGGCCTCGCCGATGCCTATGAAGCCGATGGCCAGATCAAGGCGGCATTGGCGGCTCAAGAGAAAGCGTTGAATTTGGCGCGCAAGGCCTCGGCGGACGATCCCAGCCGAGTGAAACGCTACGAGGAGCAGTTGGCAAGTCTGAGAGAAAAGGCGCGACAGCAGGCGGTGCCGTAGCTTGCCTGCAGCATTGGCGTTCAACCTTCCATGTGCCTGTTCTCGTCGGAGCCTTCGGCGCCGTCGATGAAGGCTGGTGGCGACGACCTGCCATCAAGCCAAGGCCGCCGCCATCAGAGGCCAGGGGATTTCAGGGCGTTGAGGTAGACCAGGCCGAGAGATTACCGGCCTCGAAGCCGTTCTCGAATATCATGCTGTTGGAGACCACCGTAAAGAGATTCGGGCGATAGTGTTGAACCGCGCAACGCATCCGACGCGCCTGCTCCAGGGTGAACATCTCCATGCAGATATCGTCGGAGTAATCCATATAATTGTCCACGGGATCGAGCGAGCCGCAGCTCGAAGCATTGCTGTTGCAACCGCTGTGGGAAGAAGCTTCGCCGTTGGTATCGCAGATAAGATCGCCACTGCTATAGCACGCCGGTACCGCCGCGGAGCCGCAGCCGCCGCTGAACGTATGCTCGAGGCCAAGGTAGTGGCCGACCTCGTGGGTGACGGTGCGCCCGAGATGGAAAGGCGGGCCGATCGGTGAGTTGAGGCCGAAGGCACTCCACAGATTGACCACCCGGTCCGAGGCCGTTCCCACCAGGCTGCCGCCGGCCGTCATCGGCAGGAAAGGAACATAACCGAGATTGCCGCCGGCGGTATTGGTGTAGATATTCAGATAGCGGTTTGGATCCCAGTTCAGGTCGTTGAAATAGTTGCCGTTGTCGTTGAAATATGTGGTGTTGCAGGTGCGTGTGACGCCGGGATGCGGCTGCCCCTGGGGATCGGTGTCGGCGAGCTTGAAGTGGATGTTGACGTTGGTGCCGGCCGCGCCGTTGCTACCGAAGATGGCCTGGAAGTCCTCGTTCAGAATCTGCATTTGCGAGTCGACCAGAGCATCGCTAATCGCGCCCTGGGAGCACGCATTGTCCATCAGAATGTGGATCACGACCTGAACCTCGTACGTGGCATCGGGATCGTAAACCGCCGACGGATTGGTCGAGCTAGTGGTGCAATCCGAGGGATCGCCGCCGCCCAGGAAGGCGGGGTCGCCGCCCAGGAAGGCGGGCTCAAGGTCGGGATAGAGGATCGACCGGACTGCTAGCGAAGGGGTGCTACAGCGGAAATCGGAACCGTCGACATCATTCGTTTGGACGAAATCCTGCCACGAGAAGTAAGTCCGACCTTCGATGACGATCGGCGAATCAGACGCCGCAAGAGCTGCTGAGGGCAGCGTACAGATCACGGCAGCGAAGAGCAGGGAATAAGCACAACGGCTTGGAGACATAATGGCTTCTCCTATCCTAGATAGATTTGGGTGGTCGTTACCAATGGGGGTCGCAACACACAGGACTACCCAAGCGTTAGGGCTCCAAATCGACACCACATAGGAGGCCCTGCGCCCTGTATTCGATCAACGCGACATGGCGGCCGGCTTGTCGGCTTCACAGGAAGGACGCGAGAAACGTCGCCAATGCCCGCAAGTCGGGGCTTCAAGCATTCAGAACGCTGCGGAAAACCCGGACCATCCGGTCCCTGAGAAAGCAGGCGCCGTCGTGGCAGCAGATTGCGGTGCCCCAGCGCTGGCGATTGTGGTCGCTGGAAGACTTGGATAAAGTATTCGCATGATCAAATATGTTGGCGTTATAGCGTTGTGCCTTGCTCTGGCTCTGCCGGCCACGGCTTCCGAGAACCCTTATCAGGGGCCGACTCTCCGCGCCGACTATGCCGGCGCGGTTCTGGTCGAGAATAGCCAGTACCGCTATACGGCGAATGATCGGCTGAGCTTTTTTACTCAGGAATTTCTGAGTCAGAACATGCCGGAGCTGCTGCCTCTCCGGCCGGCAATCGACGGCTGGGCGTCACGCCATAACGTGCATCCAAGAGTGCTCAGTCTGGTGGTGCGCGACTATTTCGCCGGCCGAAAGATTCTCGGCGAACGCTTCGAATTCAATGAAGTGGCGCAGCTTGCCGCTGCCATCGACTCGGTTTATCAGGCAGAAGGCGATCACCCGCTGGCGGCCTCGCGCGCTGTGACGGCGGCGGCCAACGCGCTCGGATTCGAGCTTCGTCTGCCTTCAGAGCTCGCTCAACAAAGATCGGCCGCCACCGAGCTGGGCGGCAATCCGATGCTTTTTGGCTATTTCCAGCCACCGTGGGAAATCGGCGAGGTGTGGGCTGGCGGCGGTGCGCATGGCAGTACCGGTAGCGGTCTGCAAAATGCCCTGGACTTCGTCGGCGGCTTCGCTTCCTGGGGTGAGGACACGTCGGCTTGGTGGGTAGCTGCCATGCAATCCGGAACCGTGCGGGTTTGGTCGTCTTGCGGCATGGCGATCATGCATGATGATGGCTGGGTGACCGATTATTACCATCTCGACAATATCGAGGTCACCGATATGCAAGCCATCGATCGTGATGTGCGGCTGTCAAATTACGCCGACAATGAGGCGCAGGCGACGTGCACGGGTGGCAGCTCGACCGGCCCTCATATTCATATGTCGGTGACCTGGGATGGCAACAGAGTGCTGGTCGATGAGAGCGAAATCGATTTCACGGCCTTCTCCCATCATGTGGGCATCGGCCAATACGACAGCAATTGTCAGACCTCTTGGTATAGCCATGTGACCAATGGGCAGGTCTGCCCCTTCTCCATCCAGCTACTGAACGACTCGCCCGCGCCAGCGACTCAGATCTTCAGCGATGGTTTCGAGTCCGGGGGTTTCGGCGCTTGGTCGTCCGAATCGTAGGTCTTTGGTCTTGGTCTAGCAGCCCGTGGTAAAAGTCTCACCGCGCTGCGAGCGCGCCTTTTCCGCCGAATCTTCGCCTAAAAACCTCGGCG